>JBBPBX010046198.1:0-26683 GCA_038048925.1 Garcialebias charrua | reverse complement strand
CAAACCTTCAGTGATTGACCCACAACCACTCCCCTGCAATACTGAATGGTCAAATCATGACATTAATTAAGCCACGCCCCCTCACAACAGGAAGTGTACAGTTATACATTGAACGTCCCGATCGGACACCTGTTACCTAATCAGCGGGACGGTCTGTCCAGTGACCGAAGACATGTTGCTGTAACAAGCTTTCCAACACTGACCGTTTTGGGTGGAGCATGTGGGCGTGGCGATGTGGCGAATCAGCCGTCACGCCGTCACAAACGAAACACTAATAGCACCTACACGAAAACAGTCTAATACATCAAACCTTCAGTGATTGACCCACATCCGGTCCCCTGCAATACTGAATGGTCAAATCATGACAATAATTAAGCCACGCCCCCTCACAACAGGAAGTGTACAGTTGTACATTGAACATCCCGATCGGACACCTGTTACCTAATCAGCGTGACGGTCTGTCCAGTGACCGAAGACATGTTGCTGTAACAAGCTTTCCACGACTGGTTGTTTTGGGTGGAGCATGTGGGCGTGGCGATGTGGCGAATCAGACGTAACGCCGTCACAATACGTTTGGCCTTTTGGGAGCTTTATCATATCCCAAAACTCACCAAATTTGGCAGACTCGTCAGGACTGGTGAAAAATTACATATTTTGGGGGCGTGGCCAAAATTGCAACAGAAAGGGCTCAAGAGCGCCACCTAGAATATTTCAAACTACCCTCCGCATTGGCCTTAGTTTCACGTAGGATCATGAAATTTGGTACACTTGTCCAATTCACCAAGACGCACAGAAAACCCTCTGGCGTCAACGTTGTACGATAAATGGGAAGGCGGCCATTTTGGAATGTGGACCAAATTGAGTGCACGCACTGGGTGCCGAACGGGTACGGGAAAGGCACGAGAGCGTTTCGGGGTGGACCAGCTCGACTTCCCGCGGTCGCCGCGAGAAGGGCGGAGCGGCGCTAAGGCATTCACACGTGCATTTTCGCAGGAAATGCGGTTTTTCTAGTTATAGTTACTATCTTCATTCCGTACGTTTTTTGGCATGTAACTACTCGCACAGTTTTGGTGCCATTTCAACAATTCATATATCAAAATGTCCAGCTCGCTCAGGACAATCCGGCTATGACTTTTGGTAATGCTGCAACTTTAGCTTTTTGAATTATTTAGCCTTTTCGGCCATTTTTTTCCCATTGAAAATGAATGGAGCTAAAATGAAATGGCCGTTTGGGGGCTTTATCATATCCTAAATCTCACCAAATTTGGCAGACTCATCACTCAGACATGGGGGAGTAAAAAATGAACAAAATCTCACGTTTTCATATATGCTGAAGGGGCGTGGCCTGGCCTCAAAGTTAGGTATCTCGCCATGGAAAACGAAACACTAATAGCACCTACACGAAAACGGTCTAATACATCAAATCTTCAGTGATTGACCCACAACCGGTCCCCTACAATACTGAATGGTCAAATCATGACATTAATTAAGCCACGCCCCCTCACAACAGGAAGTGTACAGTTATACATTGAACGTCCCGATCGGACACCTGTTACCTAATCAGCGGGACGGTCTGTCCAGTGACCGAAGACATGTTGCTGTAACAAGCTTTCCAACACTGACCGTTTTGGGTGGAGCATGTGGGCGTGGCAATGTGGCGAATCAGCCGTCACGCCGTCACAAACGAAACACTAATAGCACCTACACGAAAACAGTCTAATACATCAAACCTTCAGTGATTGACCCACATCTGGTCCCCTGCAATACTGAATGGTCAAATCATGACATTAATTAAGCCACGCCCCCTCACAACAGGAAGTATTTTTTCCCATTGAAAATGAATGGAGCTAAAATGAAAGTGCCTGTTGGGGGCTTTATCATATCCTAAATCTCACCAAATTTGGCAGACTCATCACTTAGACATGGGGGAGTAAAAAATGATCAAAACCTCGCGTTTTCATATATGCTGAAGGGGCGTGGCCTGGCCTCAAAGTTAGGCATCTCGCCATGAAAAACGAAACACTAATAGCACCTACACGAAAACCATCTAATACATCAAACCTTCAGTGATTGACCCACAACCACTGCCCTGCAATACTGAATGGTCAAATCATGACATTAATTAAGCCACGCCCCCTCACAACAGGAAGTGTACAGTTATACATTGAACGTCCCGATCGGACACCTGTTACCTAATCAGCGGGACGGTCTGTCCAGTGACCGAAGACATGTTGCTGTAACAAGCTTTCCAACACTGACCGTTTTGGGTGGAGCATGTGGGCGTGGCGATGTGGCGAATCAGCCGTCACGCCGTCACAAACGAAACACTAATAGCACCTACACGAAAACAGTCTAATACATCAAACCTTCAGTGATTGACCCACATCCGGTCCCCTGCAATACTGAATGGTCAAATCATGACAATAATTAAGCCACGCCCCCTCACAACAGGAAGTGTACAGTTTTACATTGAATGTCCCGATCAGACACCTGTTACCTAATCAGCGTGACGGTCCGTCCAATGACCGAAGACATGTTGCTGTAACAAGCTTTCCAACACTGACCGTTTTGGGTGGAGCATGTGGGCGTGGCGATGTGGCGAATCAGACGTAACGCCGTCACAATACGTTTGGCATTTTGGGGGCTTTATCATATCCCAAAACTCACCAAATTTGGCAGACTCGTCAGGACTGGTGACAAATTACATATTTTGGGGGCGTGGCCAAAATTGCAACAGAAACGGCTCAAGAGCGCCACCTAGAAAATTTCAAACTACCCTCCGCATTGGCCTTAGTTTCACGTAGGATCATGAAATTTGGTACACTTGTCCAATTCACCAAGACGCACAGAAAACCCTCTGGCGTCAACGTTGTACGATAAATGGGAAGGCGGCCATTTTGGAATGTGGACCAATCGAGTGCACGCACTAGGTGCCGAACTGGTACGGGAAAGGCACGAGAGCGTTTCGGGGTGGACCAGCTCGACTTCCCGCGGTCGCCGCGAGAAGGGCGGAGCGGCGCTAAGGCATTCACACGTGCATTTTCGCAGGAAATGCGGTTTTTCTAGTTGTGTGAATGCCAACAAGGCATTCACACTATAGAGATTGTGTTTATATTTGTGTGAATGCCAACAAGGCATTCACACTATAGAGATTGTGTTTATATTTATTATTGTGTGAATGCCACATAGGCATTCACACTATAGTGATTGTGTTTATATTTATTATTAGATAATCTTAGATGTTACTATCCTGATTCCGTACGTTTTTTGGCACGCTACTCCTCCTACAGTTTTTGTGCTATTTTAACAATCCATATATCAAAACGTTCAGCTCGATTAGGACAATCCGGCTATGACTTTTGGTATTGGTGCAACTTTAGCTTTTTGAATTATTTAGCCTTTTCGGCCATTTTCTTCCCCATTGAAAATGAATGGAGCTAATTTTTCATCCTTGATATCTTTGGAACTCTTTAGAATATTTCACTACTCCTTTCACATTTTGGACCAGCTTAGCTTCCTTCAGCTACCTTGTACATTTAAAAAAAATATTTCAGCTACTTTCAGCTAATTTCAGCTGTTTTTTCAACTGCTTTGCACTCTTTTCAGCTTTATGCAGCTTACTTCAACATTTTTGTACTTCTACTGACTTATTTCTGCTAATTTCAGATCATTATGCTCCTTTCAGATAATTTTTGAAAGATTAAGATATTTTAGCTATTTTAGCTACTATTTAGCTGTTTTATGATAATTTCAGCTTTTTCAGCTATTTCAACAATTTTTTTTAATCAATCCAACTTTTTTCAGCCTAATTCAGCAAAACCATGCTCTACCAACTTCCTTCTGGTAATTTAAGATTGTTTCTGCTTGTTTTAGCTGTTGTTCAGCTGTTTTTGGCCAATTTCAGCTTTATTCATATATTTTCAACTTTATTTTGCTTATTTCTACTTATTTCAGATTTTTTTCAATTTCAGATTGTTTCAGATACTTCATATTCTGCTGCTTTGTGCTTATTTCTGCTAGTTTCAGCTTCTTCTGCTATTTTAGCTACTATTAAGCTGTTTTTATGCTAATTTAGGCTTGTTTCAACACATTCCACATTATTTGAACTCATTTCAACTTTTTCCAGCCAAATTCTGCAAAAATGTACTCTCTCTACTAAGTTCTAAGACATTTAAGCTTCTTTCTGCTATTTCAGATAATATTCAGCTGTTTTTGCTATCTTAAGCTTTTTTCAGATAATTTCAACTTTATTTTGCTTATTTCTGCTTAGTTCAGATTTTTTCAGATTTCAGATAGTTTCAGATATTTTAGATTATTCAGATTATGCTGCTTTGTGCTTATTTCTGCTAGTTTCAGCTTCTTCTGCTATTTTAGCTACTATTAAGCTGTTTTTATGCTAATTTAGGCTTGTTTCAAGAAATTCCACATTATTTGAACTCATTTCAACTTTTTCCATCCTAATTCTGCAAAACTGCACTCTCTCTACTAATTTCTAACACAGTTAAGCTTATTTCTGCTATTTCAGATAATATTCAGCTGTTTTTGCTATCTTTAGCTTTTTTCAGATAATTTCAACTTTATTTTGCTTATTTCTGCTTAGTTCAGATTTTTTCAGATTTCAGATTGTTTCAGATATTTCAGATTATTCACAATTATGCTATTTCTAATTACTTCAGATAATTTAAGCTTATTTCTGCTATTTTAGATAGTATTCAGCTGTTTATGATATCTTAAGCTTTTTTTAGATAATTTCAACTTTTTTTGCTTATTTCAGATTATTTCAGATTTCAGATTGTTTAAGATGTTTCAGATTATTCCCAATTAAGCTCTTACTAATTCCTGCTGCTAATTTAAGCTTATTTCTGCTATTTTAGATAATATTCAGCTGTTTTTGACCAATTTCAGCTGATGGCTGCCAACGCTACTTTCAAATGGTTATAACTCGACCATCTTTATACATAGAGAGCTGAAATTTGGTGAGGTTGTAGCTGAGGACATTATCTATCATGTATAGAATCCAAAAAAAAATCCAAGATGGCCGACAATGCAAAAAAGTAAAAATACTATAAAATGGTCAATTTTAGTGATATTGAGCTGAAACTTGGTGTAGTGATAGCTGAGAATGTTTCCTATCAAATGCTATATCAAAATCAAAAATCCAAGATGGCCGCCAACGCTACTTTCAAATGGCTTTAACTCAGCCATCATTATACATAGAGAGTCGAAATTTGGTGAGGTAGTAGCTGAGGACATTATCTATCATGTACGGAATCCAAATCAAAAATCCAAGATGGCCGACAAAGTAAAACATTAAAAAACTGTAAAAATTCAAGATGGCCGCCAACGCTACATTCAAATGGCTTTAACTCAGCCATCTTTATTCATAGAGAGCTGAAATTTGGTGAGGTTGTAGCTAAGGGAATCCTCTATCATGTACGGAATCCAAATCAAAAATCCAAGATGGCAGACAAAGCAAAACATTAAAAATACTGTAAAATCCAAGATGGCCACCAACGCTACTTTCAAATGGCTTTAACTCAGCCATCATTATACATAGAGAGCCGAAATTTGGTGAGGTTGTAGCTGAGGGAATCCTCTATCATGTACGGAATCCAAATCAAAAATCCAAGATGGCCGACAAAGCAAAACATTAAAAATACTGTAAAATCCAAGATGGCCACCAACGCTACTTTCAAATGGCTTTAAATCAGCCATATTTATTCATAGAGAGCCGAAATTTGGTGAGGTTGTAGCTATGGACATTCTTTATCATGCATTAGGTGAAGCGGCCATTTTGATTGAATATGCAAATTAGGTGAAGTGGCCATTTTGGTTCAATATACAAGGCAGTTAATTGCCTTGCGAAGTAAGTCAATGCATGTATTGTTACCATTTTGGTTCTACAATTTAAGTAGACAAGTTAGCCATTTTGATTTAATAAGCACATTAGGTAAAGCGGCCATTTTGATTAAACATTCAAGTCAAAACGGCCATTTTGGCATTCACACATGCATTTTCTCAGGAAATGCAATCTAGTTATTATTATTATTCTTATATGTTACTATCTTCCGTCCGTACGTTTTTTGGCGTCCTACTCCTCCTACAGTTTTCGTGCCATTTCAACATATCATATATCAAAATGTTCAGCTCGTTCAGGACAATCCAGCAATGACTTTTGGTAATGGTGCAACTTTAGCTTTTTGAGATATTTAGCCTTTTCGGCCATTTTTTTCCCATTGAAAATGAATGGAGCTAAAATGAAATGGCCTTTTGGGGGCTTTATCGTATCCTAAAACTCATCAAATTTGGCAGACTCATCATTCAGACATGGGGGAGTAAATATTTATCAAAACCTTGCGTTTTCATATATGCTGAAGGGGCGTGGCCTGGCCTCAAAGTTAGGCATCTCGCCATGAAAAACGAAACACTAATAGCACCTACACGTAAACTGTCTAATACATCAAACCTTCAGTGATTGACCCACAACCGGTCCCCTACAATACTGAATGGTCAAATCATGACATTAATTAAGCCACGCCCCCTCACAACAGGAAGTGTACAGTTGTACATTGAAGGTCCCGATCGGACACCTGTTGACTAATCAGCATGACGGTCTGTCCAGTGACCAAAGACATGTTGCTGTAACAAGCTTTCCAACACTGACCGTTTTGGGTGGAGCATGTGGGCGTGGCGACGTGGCGAATCAGACGTAACGCCGTCACAAACGAAACACTAATAGCACCTACACGAAAACTATTTAATACATCAAACCTTCAGTGATTGACCCACATCCGGTCCCTTGCAATACTGAATGGTCAAATCATGACATTAATTAAGCCACGCCCCCTCACAACAGGAAGTGTACAGTTGTACATTGAACGTCCCGATCGGACACCTGTTACCTAATCAGCGTGACGGTGTGTCCAGTGACCGAAGACATGTTGGTGTAACAAGCTTTCCAACACTGACCGTTTTGGGTGGAGCATGTGGGCGTGGCGATGTGGCGAATCAGACGTAACGCCGTCACAATACGTTTGGCCTTTTGGGAGCTTTATCATATCCCAAAACTCACCAAATTTGGCAGACTCGTCAGGACTGGTGAAAAATTACATATTTTGGGGGCGTGGCCAAAATTGCAACAGAAAGGGCTCAAGAGCGCCACCTAGAATATTTCAAATTACCCTCCGCATTGGCCTTAGTTTCACGTAGGATCATGAAATTTGGTACACTTGTCCAATTCACCAAGACGCACAGAAAACCCTCTGGCGTCAACGTTGTACGATAAATGGGAAGGCGGCCATTTTGGAATGTGGACCAAATTGAGTGCACGCACTGGGTGCCGAACGGGTACGGGAAAGGCACGAGAGCGTTTCGGGGTGGACCAGCTCGACTTCCCGCGGTCGCCGCGAGAAGGGCGGAGCGGCGCTAAGGCATTCACACGTGCATTTTCGCAGGAAATGCGGTTTTTCTAGTTGTGTGAATGCCAACAAGGCATTCACACTATAGAGATTGTGTTTATATTTATTTATAGTTTATAGATGTTACTATCTTCATTCCGTACGTTTTTTGGCATCTAACTACTCGCACAGTTTTGGTGCCATTTCAACAATTCATATATCAAAATGTTCAGCTCGTTCAGGACAATCCGGCTATGACTTTTGGTAATGCTGCACCTTTAGCTTTTTGAATTATTTAGCCTTTTCGGCCATTTTTTTCCCATTGAAAATGAATGGAGCTAAAATGAAATGGCATGTTGGGGGCTTTATCATATCCTAAATCTCACCAAATTTGGCAGACTCATCACTCAGACATGGGGGAGTAAAAAATGATCAAAACCTCACGTTTTCATATATGCTGAAGGGGCGTGGCCTGGCCTCAAAATTAGGCATCTCGCCATGAAAAACGAAACACTAATAGCACCTACACGAAAACCGTCTAATACATCAAACCTTCAGTGATTGACCCACAACCGGTCCCTTACAATACTGAATGGTCAAATCATGACATTAATTAAGCCACGCCCCCTCACAACAGGAAGTGTACAGTTATACATTGAACGTCCCGATCGGACACCTGTTACCTAATCAGCGGGACGGTCTGTCCAGTGACCGAAGACATGTTGCTGTAACAAGCTTTCCAACACTGACCGTTTTGGGTGGAGCATGTGGGCGTGGCGATGTGGCGAATCAGCCGTCACGCCGTCACAAACGAAACACTAATAGCACCTACACGAAAACAGTCTAATACATCAAACCTTCAGTGATTGACCCACATCCGGTCCCCTGCAATACTGAATGGTCAAATCATGACAATAATTAAGCCACGCCCCCTCACAACAGGAAGTGTACAGTTGTACATTGAACATCCCGATCGGACACCTGTTACCTAATCAGCGTGACGGTCTGTCCAGTGACCGAAGACATGTTGCTGTAACAAGCTTTCCACGACTGGTTGTTTTGGGTGGAGCATGTGGGCGTGGCGATGTGGCGAATCAGACGTAACGCCGTCACAATACGTTTGGCCTTTTGGGAGCTTTATCATATCCCAAAACTCACCAAATTTGGCAGACTCGTCAGGACTGGTGAACGATTACATATTTTGGGGGCGTGGCCAAAATTGCAACAGAAAGGGCTCAAGAGCGCCACCTAGAATATTTCAAACTACCCTCCGCATTGGCCTTAGTTTCACGTAGGATCATGAAATTTGGTACACCTCCCCGATTCACCAAGGCGCACAGAAAACCCTCTGGCACCAACGTTGTGCGATGAAAGGAAAGGCGACCTTTTCGGCCATTTTTATCCCATTGAAAATGAATGGAGCTAAAATGAAATAGCATTTTGGGGGCTTTTTCATATCCCAAAACTCACCAAAATTGGCGGACTCATCAGGACTGGTGAACAATTACATATTTTGGGGGCGTGGCCAAAATTTCAAAAGAAACGGCTCAAGAGCGCCACCTAGAAAATTTCAAACTACCCTCCGCATTGGCCTTAGTTTCACGTAGGATCATGAAATTTGGTACGCTTGTCCAATTCACCAAGACGCACAGAAAACCCTCTGGCATCAACGTTGTACGATAAATGGGAAGGCGGCCATTTTGGAATGTGGACCAAATTGGGTGCGTGCATTGGGTGCCGAAAGGGTACGGGAAAGGCACGAGAGTGTTTCAGGGTGGACCAGCTCGACTTCCCGCGATCGCCGCGAGAAGGGCGGAGCGGCGCTAAGGCATTCACACGTGCATTTTCGCAGGAAATGCGGTTTTTCTAGTTATTATTATTATCTACAGTTTATAGATGTTACTATCTTCATTCCGTACGTTTTTTGGCATGTAACTACTCGCACAGTTTTGGTGCGATTTCAACAATTCATATATCAAAATGTTCAGCTCATTTAGGACAATCCGGCTATGACTTTTGGTAATGCTGCAACTTTAGCTTTTTGAGATATTCAGCCTTTTCGGCCATCTTTTTCCCATTGAAAATGAATGGAGCTAAAATGAAATGGCCTTTTGGAGGATTTATCATATCCTAAATCTCACCAAATTTGGCAGACTCATCACTCAGACATGGGGGAGTAAAAAATTATCAAAACCTCACGTTTTCATATATGCTGAAGGGGCGTGGCCTGGCCTCAAAGTTAGGAATCTCGCCATGAAAAACGAAACACTAATAGCACCTACACGAAAACCGTCTAATACATCAAACCTTCAGTGATTGACCCACAACCGGTCCCCTACAATACTGAATGGTCAAATCATGACATTAATTAAGCCACGCCCCCTCACAACAGGAAGTGTACAGTTATACATTGAACGTCCCGATCGGACACCTGTTACCTAATCAGCGGGACGGTCTGTCCAGTGACCGAAGACATGTTGCTGTAACAAGCTTTCCAACACTGACCGTTTTGGGTGGAGCATGTGGGCGTGGCGATGTGGCGAATCAGCCGTCACGCCGTCACAAACGAAACACTAATAGCACCTACACGAAAACAGTCTAATACATCAAACCTTCAGTGATTGACCCACATCCGGTCCCCTGCAATACTGAATGGTCAAATCATGACAATAATTAAGCCACGCCCCCTCACAACAGGAAGTGTACAGTTGTACATTGAACGTCCCGATCGGACACCTGTTACCTAATCAGCGTGACGGTCTGTCCAGTGACCGAAGACATGTTGCTGTAACAAGCTTTCCACGACTGGTTGTTTTGGGTGGAGCATGTGGGCGTGGCGATGTGGCGAATCAGACGTAACGCCGTCACAATACGTTTGGCCTTTTGGGAGCTTTATCATATCCCAAAACTCACCAAATTTGGCAGACTCGTCAGGACTGGTGAAAAATTACATATTTTGGGGGCGTGGCCAAAATTGCAACAGAAAGGGCTCAAGAGCGCCACCTAGAATATTTCAAATTACCCTCCGCATTGGCCTTAGTTTCACGTAGGATCATGAAATTTGGTACACTTGTCCAATTCACCAAGACGCACAGAAAACCCTCTGGCGTCAACGTTGTACGATAAATGGGAAGGCGGCCATTTTGGAATGTGGACCAAATTGAGTGCACGCACTGGGTGCCGAACGGGTACGGGAAAGGCACGAGAGTGTTTCGGGGTGGACCAGCTCGACTTCCCGCGGTCGCCGCGAGAAGGGCGGAGCGGCGCTAAGGCATTCACACGTGCATTTTCGCAGGAAATGCGGTTTTTCTAGTTATAGTTACTATCTTCCGTCCGTACGTTTTTTGGCACGCTACTCCTCCTAGAGTATTTGTGCCATTTCAACGATTCATATATCAAAATGTTCAGCTCGTTCAGGACAATCCAGCTATGACTTTTGGTAATGCTGCAAGTTGCGCTTTTTGAAATATTAAGCCTTTTCGGCCATTTTTTTCCCATTGAAAATGAATGGAGCTAAAATGAAATGGTCTTTTGGGGGCTTTATCATACCCTAAAACTCACCAAATTTGGCAGACTCATCACTCAGACATGCAGGAGTAACAAATGATCAAAACCTCGCATTTTCATATATGCTGAAGGGGCGTGGCCTGGCCTCAAAGTTAGGTATCTCGCCATGAAAAACGAAACACTAATAGCACCTACACGAAAACCGTCTAATACATCAAACCTTCAGTGATTGACCCACAACCACTCCCCTGCAATACTGAATGGTCAAATCATGACATTAATTAAGCCACGCCCCCTCACAACAGGAAGTGTACAGTTATACATTGAACGTCCCGATCGGACACCTGTTACCTAATCAGCGGGACGGTCTGTCCAGTGACCGAAGACATGTTGCTGTAACAAGCTTTCCAACACTGACCGTTTTGGGTGGAGCATGTGGGCGTGGCGATGTGGCGAATCAGCCGTCACGCCGTCACAAACGAAACACTAATAGCACCTACACGAAAACAGTCTAATACATCAAACCTTCAGTGATTGACCCACATCCGGTCCCCTGCAATACTGAATGGTCAAATCATGACAATAATTAAGCCACGCCCCCTCACAACAGGAAGTGTACAGTTGTACATTGAACATCCCGATCGGACACCTGTTACCTAATCAGCGTGACGGTCTGTCCAGTGACCGAAGACATGTTGCTGTAACAAGCTTTCCAACACTGACCGTTTTGGGTGGAGCATGTGGGCGTGGCAATGTGGCGAATCAGACGTAACGCCGTCACAAACGAAACACTAATAGCACCTACACGAAAACTGTATAATACATCAAACCTTCAGTGATTGACCCACATCCGGTCCCCTGCAATACTGAATGGTCAAATCATGACATTAATTAAGCCACGCCCCCTCACAACAGGAAGTGTACAGTTGTACATTGAACGTCCCGATCGGACACCTGTTACCTAATCAGCGTGACGGTGTGTCCAGTGACCGAAGACATGTTGGTCTAACAAGCTTTCCAACACTGACCGTTTTGGGTGGAGCATGTGGGCGTGGCGATGTGGCGAATCAGACGTAACGCCGTCACAATACGTTTGGCCTTTTGGGAGCTTTATCATATCCCAAAACTCACCAAATTTGGCAGACTCGTCAGGACTGGTGAAAAATTACATATTTTGGGGGCGTGGCCAAAATTGCAAAAGAAACGGCTCAAGAGCGCCACCTAGAATATTTCAAACTACCCTCCGCATTGGCCTTAGTTTCACGTAGGATCATGAAATTTGGTACACTTGTCCAATTCACCAAGACGCACAGAAAACCCTCTGGCGTCAACGTAATACGATAAATGGGAAGGCGGCCATTTTGGAATGTGGACCAAATTGGGTGCACGCATTGGGTGCCCAATGGGTACGGGAAAGGCACGAGAGTGTTTCAGGGTGAACTAGCTCGACTTCCCGCGGGCGCCACAAGAAGGGCGGAGCGGCGCTAAGGCATTCACACGTGCATTTTCGCAGGAAATGCAAATTACGTTTTTTGGCACGCTACTCCTCCTACAGTTTTTGTGCCAATTCAACAAATCATATATCAAAATGTTCAGCTCGCTCAGGACAATCCAGCTATGACTTTTGGTAATGCTGCAACTTTAGCTTTTTGAGATATTCAGCCTTTTCGGCCATCTTTTTCCCATTGAAAATGAATGGAGCTAAAATGAAATGGCCGTTTGGGGGCTTTATTATATCCTAAATCTCACCAAATTTGGCAGACTCATCACTCAGACATGCAGGAGTAACAAATGATCAAAACCTCATGTTTTCATATATGATGAAGGGGCGTGGCCTGGCCTCAAAGTTAGGTATCTCGCCATGAAAAACGAAACACTAATAGCACCTACACGAAAACTGTCTAATACATCAAACCTTCAGTGATTGACCCACAACCAGTCCCCTGCAATACTGAATGGTCAAATCATGACATTAATTAAGCCACGCCCCCTCACAACAGGAAGTGTACAGTTGTACATTGAACGTCCCGATCGGACACCTGTTACCTAATCAGCGTGACGGTCTGTCCAGTGACCGAAGACATGTTGCTGTAACAAGCTTTCCAACACTGACCGTTTTGGGTGGAGCATGTGGGCGTGGCGATGTGGCGAATCAGCCGTCACGCCGTCACAAACGAAACACTAATAGCACCTACACGAAAACTGTCTAATACATCAAACCTTCAGTGATTGACCCACATCCGGTCCCCTGCAATACTGAATGGTCAAATCATGACAATAATTAAGCCACGCCCCCTCACAACAGGAAGTGTACAGTTGTACATTGAACATCCCGATCGGACACCTGTTACCTAATCAGCGTGACGGTCTGTCCAGTGACCGAAGACATGTTGCTGTAACAAGCTTTCCACGACTGGTTGTTTTGGGTGGAGCATGTGGGCGTGGCGATGTGGCGAATCAGACGTAACGCCGTCACAATACGTTTGGCCTTTTGGGAGCTTTATCATATCCCAAAACTCACCAAATTTGGCAGACTCGTCAGGACTGGTGAAAAATTACATATTTTGGGGGCGTGGCCAAAATTGCAACAGATTAGCCTTGTCGGCCATTTTTTTCCCATTGAAAATGAATGGAGCTAAAATGAAATGGTCTTTTGGGGGCTTTATCATACCCTAAAACTCACCAAATTTGGCAGACTCATCACTCAGACATGCAGGAGTAACAAATGATCAAAACCTCGCATTTTCATATATGCTGAAGGGGCGTGGCCTGGCCTCAAAGTTAGGCATCTCGCCATGAAAAACGAAACACTAATAGCACCTACACGAAAACCGTCTAATACATCAAACCTTCAGTGATTGACCCACAACCACTCCCCTGCAATACTGAATGGTCAAATCATGACATTAATTAAGCCACGCCCCCTCACAACAGGAAGTGTACAGTTATACATTGAACGTCCCGATCGGACACCTGTTACCTAATCAGCGGGACGGTCTGTCCAGTGACCGAAGACATGTTGCTGTAACAAGCTTTCCAACACTGACCGTTTTGGGTGGAGCATGTGGGCGTGGCGATGTGGCGAATCAGCCGTCACGCCGTCACAAACGAAACACTAATAGCACCTACACGAAAACAGTCTAATACATCAAACCTTCAGTGATTGACCCACATCCGGTCCCCTGCAATACTGAATGGTCAAATCATGACAATAATTAAGCCACGCCCCCTCACAACAGGAAGTGTACAGTTGTACATTGAACATCCCGATCGGACACCTGTTACCTAATCAGCGTGACGGTCTGTCCAGTGACCGAAGACATGTTGCTGTAACAAGCTTTCCACGACTGGTTGTTTTGGGTGGAGCATGTGGGCGTGGCGATGTGGCGAATCAGACGTAACGCCGTCACAATACGTTTGGCCTTTTGGGAGCTTTATCATATCCCAAAACTCACCAAATTTGGCAGACTCGTCAGGACTGGTGAAAAATTACATATTTTGGGGGCGTGGCCAAAATTGCAACAGAAATGGCTCAAGAGCGCCACCTAGAATATTTCAAATTACCCTCCGTATTGGCCTTAGTTTCACGTAGGATCATGAAATTTGGTACACTTGTCCAATTCACCAAGACGCACAGAAAACCCTCTGGCGTCAACGTTGTACGATAAATGGGAAGGCGGCCATTTTGGAATGTGGACCAAATTGAGTGCACGCACTGGGTGCCGAACGGGTACGGGAAAGGCACGAGAGTGTTTCGGGGTGGACCAGCTCGACTTCCCGCGGTCGCCGCGAGAAGGGCGGAGCGGCGCTAAGGCATTCACACGTGCATTTTCGTAGGAAATGCGGTTTTTCTAGTTGTGTGAATGCCAACAAGGCATTCACACTATAGAGATTGTGTTTATATTTGTGTGAATGCCAACAAGGCATTCACACTATAGAGATTGTGTTTATATTTATTATTATCTACAGTTTATAGATGTTACTATCTTCATTCCGTACGTTTTTTGGCATGTAACTACTCGCACAGTTTTGGTGCGATTTCAACAATTCATATATCAAAATGTTCAGCTCATTTAGGACAATCCGGCTATGACTTTTGGTAATGCTGCAACTTTAGCTATTTGAGATATTCAGCCTTTTCGGCCATCTTTTTCCCATTGAAAATGAATGGAGCTAAAATGAAATGGCCGTTTGGGGGCTTTATCATATCCTAAATCTCACCAAATTTGGCAGACTCATCACTCAGACATGGGGGAGTAAAAAATGATCAAAACCTCATGTTTTCATATATGATGAAGGGGCGTGGCCAGGCCTCAAAATTAGGCATCTCGCCATGAAAAACGAAACACTAATAGCACCTACACGAAAACTGTCTAATACATCAAGCCTTCAGTGATTGACCCACAACCGGTCCCCTACAATAATGAATGGTCAAATCATGACATTAATTAAGCCACGCCCCCTCACAACAGGAAGTGTACAGTTGTACATTGAACGTCCCGATCGGACACCTGTTACCTAATCAGCGTGACGGTCTGTCCAGTGACCAAAGACATGTTGCTGTAACAGGCTTTCCAACACTGACCGTTTTGGGTGGAGCTTGTGGGCGTGGCTACGTGGCGAATCAGACGTAACGCCGTCACAAACGAAACACTAATAGCACCTACACGAAAACAGTCTAATACATCAAACCTTCAATGATTGACCCACATCCGGTCCCCTGCAATACTGAATGGTCAAATCATGACAATAATTAAGCCACGCCCCCTCACAACAGGAAGTGTACAGTTGTACATTGAATGTCCCGATCGGACACCTGTTACCTAATCAGCGTGACGGTCTGTCCAGTGACCAAAGACATGTTGCTGTAACATGTTTTCCAACACTGACCGTTTTGGGTGGAGCATGTGGGCGTGGCGATGTGGCGAATCAGACGTAACGCCGTCACAATACGTTTGGCCTTTTGGGGGCTTTATCATATCCCAAAACTCACCAAATTTGACAGACTCGTCAGGACTGGTGAAAAATTACATATTTTGCGGACATGGCCAAAATTGCAAAAGAAACAGCTCAAGAGCGCCACCTAGAATATTTCAAACTACCCTCCGCATTGGCCTTAGTTTCACGTAGGATCATGAAATTTGGTACGCTTGTCCAGTTCACCAAGACGCACAGAAAACCCTCTGGCGTCAACGTTGTACGATAAATGGGAAGGCGGCCATTTTGGAATGTGGACCAAATTGGGTGCGTGCATTGGGTGCCGAACGGGTACGGGAAAGGCACGAGAGTGTTTCAGGGTGGACCAGCTGGACTTCCCGCGGTCGCCACGAGAAAGGCGGAGCGGCGCTAAGGCATTCACACGTGCATTTTCGCAGGAAATGCGGTTTTTCTAGTTATAGTTACTATCTTCATTCCGTACGTTTTTTGGCATGTAACTACTCGCACAGTTTTGGTGCCATTTCAACAATTCATATATCAAAATGTCCAGCTCGCTCAGGACAATCCGGCTATGACTTTTGGTAATGCTGCAACTTTAGCTTTTTGAATTATTTAGCCTTTTCGGCCATTTTTTTCCCATTGAAAATGAATGGAGCTAAAATGAAATGGCCGTTTGGGGGCTTTATCATATCCTAAATCTCACCAAATTTGGCAGACTCATCACTCAGACATGGGGGAGTAAAAAATGAACAAAACCTCACGTTTTCATATATGCTGAAGGGGCGTGGCCTGGCCTCAAAGTTAGGTATCTCGCCATGGAAAACGAAACACTAATAGCACCTACACGAAAACGGTCTAATACATCAAATCTTCAGTGATTGACCCACAACCGGTCCCCTACAATACTGAATGGTCAAATCATGACATTAATTAAGCCACGCCCCCTCACAACAGGAAGTGTACAGTTGTACATTGAACGTCCCGATCGGACACCTGTTACCTAATCAGCGTGACGGTCTGTCCAGTGACCGAAGACATGTTGCTGTAACAAGCTTTCCACGACTGGTTGTTTTGGGTGGAGCATGTGGGCGTGGCGATGTGGCGAATCAGACGTAACGCCGTCACAATACGTTTGGCCTTTTGGGAGCTTTATCATATCCCAAAACTCACCAAATTTGGCAGACTCGTCAGGACTGGTGAAAAATTACATATTTTGGGGGCGTGGCCAAAATTGCAACAGAAACGGCTCAAGAGCGCCACCTAGAATATTTCAAACTACCCTCCGCATTGGCCTTAGTTTCACGTAGGATCATGAAATTTGGTACACTTGTCCAATTCACCAAGACGCACAGAAAACCCTCTGGCGTCAACGTTGTACGATAAATGGGAAGGCGGCCATTTTGGAATGTGGACCAAATCGGGTGCACGCATTGGGTGCCGAACGGGTACGGGAAAGGCACGAGAGCGTTTCAGGGTGGACTAGCTCGACTTCCCGCGGTCGCCACGAGAAGGGCGGAGCGGCGCTAAGGCATTCACACGTGCATTTTCGTAGGAAATGCGGTTTTTCTAGTTGTGTGAATGCCAACAAGGCATTCACACTATAGAGATTGTGTTTATATTTATTATTGTGTGAATGCCAACAAGGCATTCACACTATAGAGATTGTGTTTATATTTATTGTGTGAATGCCAACAAGGCATTCACACTATAGAGATTGTGTTTATATTTAATTATTATTATTGTGTGAATGCCAACAAGGCATTCACACTATAGAGATTGTGTTTATATTTATTATTATTATACTTTATAGATGTTACTATCTTCCATCCGTACGTTTTTTGGCGTCCTACTCCTCCTAGAGTATTTGTGCCATTTCAACGATTCATATATCAAAATGTTCAGCTCGTTCAGGACAATCCAGCTATGACTTTTGGTAATGTTGCAACTTTCGCTTTTTGAAATATTAAGCCTTTTCGGCCATTTTTTTCCCATTGAAAATGAATGGAGCTAAAATGAAATGGCCTTTTGGAGGATTTATCATATCCTAAATCTCACCAAATTTGGCAGACTCATCACTCAGACATGGGGGAGTAAAAAATTATCAAAACCTCGCGTTTTCATATATGCTGAAGGGGCGTGGCCTGGCCTCAAAGTTAGGAATCTCGCCATGAAAAACGAAACACTAATAGCACCTACACGAAAACCGTCTAATACATCAAACCTTCAGTGATTGACCCACAACCGGTCCCCTACAATACTGAATGGTCAAATCATGACATTAATTAAGCCACGCCCCCTCACAACAGGAAGTGTACAGTTATACATTGAACGTCCCGATCGGACACCTGTTACCTAATCAGCGGGACGGTCTGTCCAGTGACCGAAGACATGTTGCTGTAACAAGCTTTCCAACACTGACCGTTTTGGGTGGAGCATGTGGGCGTGGCGATGTGGCGAATCAGCCGTCACGCCGTCACAAACGAAACACTAATAGCACCTACACGAAAACAGTCTAATACATCAAACCTTCAGTGATTGACCCACATCCGGTCCCCTGCAATACTGAATGGTCAAATCATGACAATAATTAAGCCACGCCCCCTCACAACAGGAAGTGTACAGTTGTACATTGAACGTCCCGATCGGACACCTGTTACCTAATCAGCGTGACGGTCTGTCCAGTGACCAAAGACATGTTGCTGTAACAAGCTTTCCACGACTGGTTGTTTTGGGTGGAGCATGTGGGCGTGGCGATGTGGCGAATCAGACGTAACGCCGTCACAATACGTTTGGCCTTTTGGGAGCTTTATCATATCCCAAAACTCACCAAATTTGGCAGACTCGTCAGGACTGGTGAAAAATTACATATTTTGGGGGCGTGGCCAAAATTGCAAAAGAAACGGCTCAAGAGCGCCACCTAGAATATTTCAAACTACCCTCCGCATTGGCCTTAGTTTCACGTAGGATCATGAAATTTGGTACACTTGTCCACTCACAAGACGCACAGAAAACCCTCTGGCGTCAACGTTGTACGATAAATGGGAAGGCGGCCATTTTGGAATGTGGACCAAATTGGGTGCGTGCATTGGGTGCCGAACGGGTACGGGAAAGGCACGAGATTGTTTCGGGGTGGACTAGCTGGACTTCCCGCGGTCGCCGCGAGAAGGGCGGAGCGGCGCTAAGGCATTCACACGTGCATTTTCGCAGGAAATGCGGTTTTTCTAGTTATAGTTACTATCTTCCGTCCGTACGTTTTTTGGCACGCTACTCCTCCTAGAGTATTTGTGCCATTTCAACGATTCATATATCAAAATGTTCAGCTCGTTCAGGACAATCCAGCTATGACTTTTGGTAATGCTGCAAGTTGCGCTTTTTGAAATATTTAGCCTTTTCGGCCATTTTTTTCCCATTGAAAATGAATGGAGCTAAAATGAAATGGTCTTTTGGGGGCTTTATCATACCCTAAAACTCACCAAATTTGGCAGACTCATCACTCAGACATGCAGGAGTAACAAATGATCAAAACCTCGCATTTTCATATATGCTGAAGGGGCGTGGCCTGGCCTCAAAGTTAGGCATCTCGCCATGAAAAACGAAACACTAATAGCACCTACACGAAAACCGTCTAATACATCAAACCTTCAGTGATTGACCCACAACCACTCCCCTGCAATACTGAATGGTCAAATCATGACATTAATTAAGCCACGCCCCCTCACAACAGGAAGTGTACAGTTATACATTGAACGTCCCGATCGGACACCTGTTACCTAATCAGCGGGACGGTCTGTCCAGTGACCGAAGACATGTTGCTGTAACAAGCTTTCCAACACTGACCGTTTTGGGTGGAGCATGTGGGCGTGGCGATGTGGCGAATCAGCCGTCACGCCGTCACAAACGAAACACTAATAGCACCTACACGAAAACAGTCTAATACATCAAACCTTCAGTGATTGACCCACATCCGGTCCCCTGCAATACTGAATGGTCAAATCATGACAATAATTAAGCCACGCCCCCTCACAACAGGAAGTGTACAGTTGTACATTGAACATCCCGATCGGACACCTGTTACCTAATCAGCGTGACGGTCTGTCCAGTGACCGAAGACATGTTGCTGTAACAAGCTTTCCACGACTGGTTGTTTTGGGTGGAGCATGTGGGCGTGGCGATGTGGCGAATCAGACGTAACGCCGTCACAATACGTTTGGCCTTTTGGGAGCTTTATCATATCCCAAAACTCACCAAATTTGGCAGACTCGTCAGGACTGGTGAAAAATTACATATTTTGGGGGCGTGGCCAAAATTGCAACAGAAAGGGCTCAAGAGCGCCACCTAGAAAATTTCAAACTACCCTCCGCATTGGCCTTAGTTTCACGTAGGATCATGAAATTTGGTACACTTGTCCAATTCACCAAGACGCACAGAAAACCCTCTGGCGTCAACGTTGTACGATAAATGGGAAGGCGGCCATTTTGGAATGTGGACCAAATTGAGTGCACGCACTAGGTGCCGAACGGGTACGGGAAAGGCACGAGAGTGTTTCGGGGTGGACCAGCTCGACTTCCCGCGGTCGCCGCGAGAAGGGCGGAGCGGCGCTAAGGCATTCACACGTGCATTTTCGTAGGAAATGCGGTTTTTCTAGTTGTGTGAATGCCAACAAGGCATTCACACTATAGAGATTGTGTTTATATTTATAGTTACTATCTTCCTTCCGTACGTTTTTTGGCGTGTTACTCCTCGTACAGTTTTTGTGCCATTTCAACAATTCATATATCAAAATGTTCAGCTCGCTCAGGACAATCCGGCTATGACTTTTGGTAATGCTGCAGCTTTAGCTTTTTGAGTTATTTAGCCTTTTCGGCCATTTTTTTCCCATTGAAAATGAATGGAGCTAAAATGAAATGGTCTTTTGGGGCTTTATCATATCCTAAATCTCACCAAATTTGGCAGACTCATCACTCAGACATGCAGGAGTAACAAATGATCAAAACCTCGCATTTTCATATATGCTGAAGGGGCGTGGCCTGGCCTCAAAGTTAGGCATCTCGCCATGAAAAACGAAACACTAATAGCACCTACACGAAAACCGTCTAATACATCAAACCTTCAGTGATTGACCCACAACCACTCCCCTGCAATACTGAATGGTCAAATCATGACATTAATTAAGCCACGCCCCCTCACAACAGGAAGTGTACAGTTATACATTGAACGTCCCGATCGGACACCTGTTACCTAATCAGCGGGACGGTCTGTCCAGTGACCGAAGACATGTTGCTGTAACAAGCTTTCCAACACTGACCGTTTTGGGTGGAGCATGTGGGCGTGGCGATGTGGCGAATCAGCCGTCACGCCGTCACAAACGAAACACTAATAGCACCTACACGAAAACAGTCTAATACATCAAACCTTCAGTGATTGACCCACATCCGGTCCCCTGCAATACTGAATGGTCAAATCATGACAATAATTAAGCCACGCCCCCTCACAACAGGAAGTGTACAGTTGTACATTGAAGCTCCCGATCGGACACCTGTTACCTAATCAGCATGACGGTCTGTCCAGTGACCAAAGACATGTTGCCATAACAAGCTTTCCAACACTGACCGTTTTGGGTGGAGCATGTGGGCGTGGCGATGTGGCGAATCAGACGTAACGCCGTCACAATACGTTTGGCCTTTTGGGAGCTTTATCATATCCCAAAACTCACCAAATTTGGCAGACTCGTCAGGACTGGTGAAAAATTACATATTTTGGGGGCGTGGCCAAAATTGCAACAGAAAGGGCTCAAGAGCGCCACCTAGAATATTTCAAATTACCCTCCGCATTGGCCTTAGTTTCACGTAGGATCATGAAATTTGGTACACCTCCCCGATTCACCAAGGCGCACAGAAAACCCTCTGGCACCAACGTTGTGCGATGAAAGGAAAGGCGACCTTTTCGGCCATTTTTATCCCATTGAAAATGAATGGAGCTAAAATGAAATAGCATTTTGGGGGCTTTTTCATATCCCAAAACTCACCAAAATTGGCGGACTCATCAGGACTGGTGAACGATTACATATTTTGGGGGCGTGGCCAAAATTTCAAAAGAAACGGCTCAAGAGCGCCACCTAGAAAATTTCAAACTACCCTCCGCATTGGCCTTAGTTTCACGTAGGATCATGAAATTTGGTACGCTTGTCCAATTCACCAAGACGCACAGAAAACCCTCTGGCATCAACGTTGTACGATAAATGGGAAGGCGGCCATTTTGGAATGTGGACCAAATTGGGTGCGTGCATTGGGTGCCGAAAGGGTACGGGAAAGGCACGAGAGTGTTTCAGGGTGGACCAGCTCGACTTCCCGCGATCGCCGCGAGAAGGGCGGAGCGGCGCTAAGGCATTCACACGTGCATTTTCGCAGGAAATGCGGTTTTTCTAGTTATTATTATTATTCTTATATGTTACTATCTTCCGTCCGTACGTTTTTTGGCGTCCTACTCCTCCTACAGTTTTCGTGCCATTTCAACATATCATATATCAAAATGTTCAGCTCGTTCAGGACAATCCAGCAATGACTTTTGGTAATGGTGCAACTTTAGCTTTTTGAGATATTTAGCCTTTTCGGCCATTTTTTTCCCATTGAAAATGAATGGAGCTAAAATGAAATGGCCTTTTGGGGGCTTTATCGTATCCTAAAACTCACCAAATTTGGCAGACTCATCATTCAGACATGGGGGAGTAAATATTTATCAAAACCTCGCATTTTCATATATGCTGAAGGGGCGTGGCCTGGCCTCAAAGTTAGGTATCTCGCCATGAAAAACGAAACACTAATAGCACCTACAAGAAAACTGTCTAATACATCAAACCTTCAGTGATTGACCCACAACCGGTCCCCTACAATACTGAATGGTCAAATCATGACATTAATTAAGCCACGCCCCCTCACAACAGGAAGTGTACAGTTATACATTGAAGGTCCCGATCGGACACCTGTTACCTAATCAGCGGGACGGTCTGTCCAGTGACCGAAGACATGTTGCTGTAACAAGCTTTCCAACACTGACCGTTTTGGGTGGAGCATGTGGGCGTGGCGACGTGGCGAATCAGACGTAACGCCGTCACAAACGAAACACTAATAGCACCTACACGAAAACTGTCTAATACATCAAACCTTCAGTGATTGACCCACATCCGGTCCCCTGCAATACTGAATGGTCAAATCATGACATTAATTAAGCCACGCCCCCTCACAACAGGAAGTGTACAGTTGTACATTGAAGGTCCCGATCGGACACCTGTTACCTAATCAGCATGACGGTCTTTCCAGTGACCAAAGACATGTTGATGTAACAAGCTTTCCAACACTGACCGTTTTGGGTGGAGCATGTGGGCGTGGCGATGTGGCGAATCAGACGTAACGCCGTCACAATACGTTTGGCCTTTTGGGAGCTTTATCATATCCCAAAACTCACCAAATTTGGCAGACTCGTCAGGACTGGTGAAAAATTACATATTTTGGGGGCGTGGCCAAAATTGCAACAGAAACGGCTCAAGAGCGCCACCTAGAATATTTCAAACTACCCTCCGCATTGGCCTTAGTTTCACGTAGGATCATGAAATTTGGTACACTTGTCCAATTCACAAAGACGTACAGAAAACCCTCTGGCATCAACATTGTACGATAAATGGGAAGGCGGCCATTTTGGAATGTGGACCAAATTGGGTGCATACATTGGGTGCCGAACGGGTACGGGAAAGGCACGAGAGTGTTTCAGGGTGGACTAGCTCGACTTCCCGCGGTCGCCACGAGAAGGGCGGAGCGGCGCTAAGGCATTCACACGTGCATTTTCGTAGGAAATGCAAATTTTCTAGTTATTATTATAGTTACTATCTTCCGTCCGTACGTTTTTTGGCACGCTACTCCTCCTAGAGTATTTGTGCCATTTCAACGATTCATATATCAAAATGTTCAGCTCGTTCAGGACAATCCAGCTATGACTTTTGGTAATGCTGCAAGTTGCGCTTTTTGAAATATTAAGCCTTTTCGGCCATTTTTTTCCCATTGAAAATGAATGGAGCTAAAATGAAATGGTCTTTTGGGGGCTTTATCATACCCTAAAACTCACCAAATTTGGCAGACTCATCACTCAGACATGCAGGAGTAACAAATGATCAAAACCTCGCATTTTCATATATGCTGAAGGGGCGTGGCCTGGCCTCAAAGTTAGGCATCTCGCCATGAAAAACGAAACACTAATAGCACCTACACGAAAACCGTCTAATACATCAAACCTTCAGTGATTGACCCACAACCACTCCCCTGCAATACTGAATGGTCAAATCATGACATTAATTAAGCCACGCCCCCTCACAACAGGAAGTGTACAGTTATACATTGAACGTCCCGATCGGACACCTGTTACCTAATCAGCGGGACGGTCTGTCCAGTGACCGAAGACATGTTGCTGTAACAAGCTTTCCAACACTGACCGTTTTGGGTGGAGCATGTGGGCGTGGCGATGTGGCGAATCAGCCGTCACGCCGTCACAAACGAAACACTAATAGCACCTACACGAAAACAGTCTAATACATCAAACCTTCAGTGATTGACCCACATCCGGTCCCCTGCAATACTGAATGGTCAAATCATGACAATAATTAAGCCACGCCCCCTCACAACAGGAAGTGTACAGTTGTACATTGAACATCCCGATCGGACACCTGTTACCTAATCAGCGTGACGGTCTGTCCAGTGACCGAAGACATGTTGCTGTAACAAGCTTTCCAACACTGACCGTTTTGGGTGGAGCATGTGGGCGTGGCAATGTGGCGAATCAGACGTAACGCCGTCACAAACGAAACACTAATAGCACCTACACGAAAACTGTCTAATACATCAAACCTTCAGTGATTGACCCACATCCGGTCCCCTGCAATACTGAATGGTCAAATCATGACATTAATTAAGCCACGCCCCCTCACAACAGGAAGTGTACAGTTGTACATTGAACGTCCCGATCGGACACCTGTTACCTAATCAGCGTGACGGTCTGTCCAGTGACCGAAGACATGTTGCTGTAACAAGCTTTCCAACACTGACCGTTTTGGGTGGAGCATGTGGGCGTGGCGATGTGGCGAATCAGACGTAACGCCGTCACAATACGTTTGGCCTTTTGGGAGCTTTATCATATCCCAAAACTCACCAAATTTGGCAGACTCGTCAGGACTGGTGAAAAATTACATATTTTGGGGGCGTGGCCAAAATTGCAAAAGAAACGGCTCAAGAGCGCCACCTAGAATATTTCAAACTACCCTCCGCATTGGCCTTAGTTTCACGTAGGATCATGAAATTTGGTACACTTGTCCAATTCACCAAGACGCACAGAAAACCCTCTGGCGTCAACGTAATACGATAAATGGGAAGGCGGCCATTTTGGAATGTGGACCAAATTGGGTGCACGCATTGGGTGCCCAATGGGTACGGGAAAGGCACGAGAGTGTTTCAGGGTGAACTAGCTCGACTTCCCGCGGGCGCCACAAGAAGGGCGGAGCGGCGCTAAGGCATTCACACGTGCATTTTCGCAGGAAATGCAAATTTTCTAGTTATAGTTACTATCTTCCGTCCGTACGTTTTTTGGCACGCTACTCCTCCTAGAGTATTTGTGCCATTTCAACGATTCATATATCAAAATGTTCAGCTCGTTCAGGACAATCCAGCTATGACTTTTGGTAATGCTGCAAGTTGCGCTTTTTGAAATATTAAGCCTTTTCGGCCATTTTTTTCCCATTGAAAATGAATGGAGCTAAAATGAAATGGTCTTTTGGGGGCTTTATCATACCCTAAAACTCACCAAATTTGGCAGACTCATCACTCAGACATGCAGGAGTAACAAATGATCAAAACCTCGCATTTTCATATATGCTGAAGGGGCGTGGCCTGGCCTCAAAGTTAGGCATCTCGCCATGAAAAACGAAACACTAATAGCACCTACACGAAAACCGTCTAATACATCAAACCTTCAGTGATTGACCCACAACCACTCCCCTGCAATACTGAATGGTCAAATCATGACATTAATTAAGCCACGCCCCCTCACAACAGGAAGTGTACAGTTATACATTGAACGTCCCGATCGGACACCTGTTACCTAATCAGCGGGACGGTCTGTCCAGTGACCGAAGACATGTTGCTGTAACAAGCTTTCCAACACTGACCGTTTTGGGTGGAGCATGTGGGCGTGGCGATGTGGCGAATCAGCCGTCACGCCGTCACAAACGAAACACTAATAGCACCTACACGAAAACAGTCTAATACATCAAACCTTCAGTGATTGACCCACATCCGGTCCCCTGCAATACTGAATGGTCAAATCATGACAATAATTAAGCCACGCCCCCTCACAACAGGAAGTGTACAGTTGTACATTGAACATCCCGATCGGACACCTGTTACCTAATCAGCGTGACGGTCTGTCCAGTGACCGAAGACATGTTGCTGTAACAAGCTTTCCACGACTGGTTGTTTTGGGTGGAGCATGTGGGCGTGGCGATGTGGCGAATCAGACGTAACGCCGTCACAATACGTTTGGCCTTTTGGGAGCTTTATCATATCCCAAAACTCACCAAATTTGGCAGACTCGTCAGGACTGGTGAAAAATTACATATTTTGGGGGCGTGGCCAAAATTGCAACAGAAAGGGCTCAAGAGCGCCACCTAGAAAATTTCAAACTACCCTCCGCATTGGCCTTAGTTTCACGTAGGATCATGAAATTTGGTACACTTGTCCAATTCACCAAGACGCACAGAAAACCCTCTGGCATCAACGGTGTACGATAAATGGGAAGGCGGCCAT
>JBBPBX010046196.1:0-26683 GCA_038048925.1 Garcialebias charrua | reverse complement strand
ACAGTAAAAGATCCAAGATACTGTATACTGTAGTCTAAGCACTGATGTAAAACAATATGGTGTAACAACAGCAGCCTGAACATGAGTCTGTGGTGAGCAGATGGGTATGAATGAAGACAGCAGCATGAGATAATCAGCAGCATAAGATATTCAGCAGCATGAGATATTCAGCAGCATGAGATCAGCAGCATGAGATAATCAACAGCATGAGATAATCAACAGCATGCAGCAGCATGAGATAAGCAGCATGAGATCAGCAGCATGAGATAATCAACAGCATGCAGCAGCATGAGATAAGCAGCAGCATGAGATCAGCAGCATGGATAATCAACAGCATGAGATCAGCAGCATGAGATAATCAACAGCATGCAGCAGCATGAGATAAGCAGCAGCATGAGATCAGCAGCATGGATAATCAACAGCATGAGATCAGCAGCATGAGATAATCAACAGCATGCAAAGTCTTAAAACCTTTCTTTTTATCCAGTTTTTTAAATAATTAATTGTGCTTTTGTTTTTTATTGCTCCCAATTTTTTGAGTATTTTATCTGCATTTTGTGAATTTTTAATTTTTGATGCAATCATCTGTGAGGCTCCATCCTCTTGGTTGTTCCTTTTCTTTGTTGCATTTATGATTGATTTTTATCTTGATTTTATTTTTCATTGTAGCACTTTGAGATCTGTTTGATGTAAAGTGCGTTATAAATAAAAGTTATTATTATTATTATTATTATTATTATTATTATTATTATTATTATAGCAGCATGGATATTCAGCAGCATGAGATAATCAACAGCATGAGATCAGCAGCATGAGATAATCAACAGCCTGCAGCAGCATGAGATAAGCAGCAGCATGAGATAAGCAGCAGCATGAGATAAGCAGCAGCATGAGATCAGCAGCATGGATAATCAACAGCATGAGATAATCAACAGCATGAGATAAGCAGCAGCATGAGATAAGCAGCAGCATGAGATCAGCAGCATGGATAATCAACAGCATGAGATAAGCAGCAGCATGAGATAAGCAGCAGCATGAGATCAGCAGCATGAGATAATCAACAGCATGCAGCAGCATGAGATAAGCAGCAGCATGAGATCAGCAGCATGGATATTCAGCAGCATGAGATCAGCAGCATGGATATCAGCAGCATGAGATAATCAACAGCATGCAGCAGCATGAGATAAGCAGCAGCATGAGATCAGCAGCATGAGATAATCAACAGCATGAGATAAGCAGCAGCATGAGATAAGCAGCATGAGATAATAAACAGCATGAGATCAGCAGCATGAGATAATCAACAGCCTGCAGCAGCATGAGATAATCAGCAGCATGAGATCAGCAGCATTATATAATCAACAGCATGAGATCAGCAGCATGGATATTCAGCAGCATGAGATAATCAGCAGCATGATATAATCAACAGCATGAGATCAGCAGCATGAGATAATCAACAGCATGAGATCAACAGCATGAGATAATCAACAGCATGAGATCAACAGCATGAGATAATCAACAGCCTGCAGCAGCATGAGATAAGCAGCAGCATGAGATCAGCAGCATGGATATTCAGCAGCATGAGATAATCAACAGCATGAGATCAGCAGCATGAGATAATCAACAGCCTGCAGCAGCATGAGATAAGCAGCAGCATGAGATAAGCAGCAGCATGAGATAAGCAGCAGCATGAGATCAGCAGCATGGATAATCAACAGCATGAGATAATCAACAGCATGAGATAAGCAGCAGCATGAGATAAGCAGCAGCATGAGATCAGCAGCATGGATAATCAACAGCATGAGATAAGCAGCAGCATGAGATAAGCAGCAGCATGAGATCAGCAGCAGCATGAGATCAGCAGCATGGATAATCAACAGCATGAGATAAGCAGCAGCATGAGATAATCAACAGCATGAGATCAGCAGCATGAGATAATCAACAGCAGCAGCATGAGATAAGCAGCAGCATGAGATAAGCAGCAGCATGAGATCAGCAGCATGGATAATCAACAGCATGAGATAATCAACAGCATGAGATAAGCAGCAGCATGAGATAAGCAGCAGCATGAGATCAGCAGCATGGATAATCAACAGCATGAGATAAGCAGCAGCATGAGATCAGCAGCATGGATAATCAACAGCATGAGATAATCAACAGCCTGAAGCAGCATGAGATAATCAACAGCATGAGATCAGGAGCATGGATATTCAACAGCATGAGATAATCAACAGCATGAGATAATCAACAGCATGAGATAATCAACAGCATTAAATCAGCAGCATGGATAATCAGAAGTACTGATAAGTCACATATCACCAATTAAAGTGGCATTACAGTGATTTTTTTTCTCCTCACAGTGATTATCCTGGTTAGGGATTCATGAGTCTAACAGCCGCAGGGTAGAAGCTGTTCCTCAGTCTAGTGCAGGGGTGTCAGGAGGCCTGATGTTTGACACCTGTGTGGTCTAGTGGCTACACTTAATACTGTACTCTTCAACCTCCTGCCTGACGGAGCTGGGCAAAAAGTGTGTGTGCTGGGTGAGTGGGGTCCTTCATGATGCAGGTGGCCCTCTTCCTGCATTTAGAGGTGTAGAAGTCTGTCATGTCAGTACATGCACAGCCATATGTGAGCAGAGTGAACAGGAGAGGGCTCAACACACAACCCTGAGGGGAGCCAGTGCTGAGGGTTATGGTAGAGGAGGAGAAGTTGTGGATCCTCACAGACTGCGGTCTGTTGGTTAGGAAATCCAGGACCCTGTTGGAAAGGGAGGGGCTTAGTCCTAGTGTGAGTAGTTTGTCCATCAGGGTTTGGGGAAACATGAAGTCCACAAAGAGCATACAGACGTAGGAGTCCTTCTGCTCCAGGTGGGTGAGAGCAGTGTGGACCACAGAGGAGATGGCATCTTTTGTTGATCGATCCTTGCTGCATGCATACTGGTATGGGTCCTCGCCAATTGCTGGGTTGCAATCACGTGACCCGGAAGTGGCGCGAAATTCAGATGCGGGGCAGGAAGTGATTTTCCCCAGTTCAAAACACAGCAGAATGGATTACAGCAAGTATGCCAAAGCCCTAAATAAACTGGCGAGGACGAGTTTTGGGTTAACCATTTAGGATCAAAAGAAGCTTTAAATGGTTGTCGACTTGTTTCTGCCCGGGTGAGTAGTGAGATGTATTATTTATTTAGTAATTAGCCTATGCTAACTACGCTATCGCTAATGCTAACAACAAGTTTAGTTAGCCCCCTGTTATTTCTATGTGCGTGGATCTACTTAAAAATAATATATTTAGCTTCTGTAAAGCCAAATTCGTGCTGGAGTTGTATGTGTTAACGTTGAGTCATATGCATTTCTACACTGTAGGTCAGAGATCTACAGTAACTCCATTAAAAAGGTAAGTTAATGTACTGAAAATATTATGATTTTTTTTGTTTTGATAATACAGTATCATCAAGGTGATCGTATCTTCTTTGTAACTTCAGATACTAGCTGGTTAAACTCAAGGTGGCCATACATGGGAGCCTCACCAGATGGAGTCGTTTCATGTGACTGTCATGGAGCCAGGGTGTGTGAAATCAAGGTAAAATTTATTTCTCAAAAGGTTTGGACTACTGCACTGCAGACTTAGCTTTTTTAGATTTTTCTACCTGGATTATTGAGCATGCATTAGGGTACTGCACTGCAGACTTTGCGCACCTCACAGTATGAATGTTACAACTATAATTTTTTACTCAAATCTTTGTTGTTTGCATATTTCACAGCATGTAGCCGTAGTTTTGGGGATGGTCTTGCAGTTTGTGGGATGTTGCCTTGTTTCCAGTTAAAAAATGTGTGACCTTTCCATCACCTTTTAAAACTTAGTCCAGATTAATACATTCTTACCTGTGGAACACACCTGGTTGACAGAGACATAAATATAGTCTCATTTTCTAACATTGGTGTTGGATAGTGAAATGAGTGAAACACAATCTTTAAAAACGTATCATATTGAAATGTTTTGGAGACTACCGTATTTATTTTTTATGTCTAAGTTTCATTGTCTTGTCCTTCAGTGCCCACAGAGCAAACAGCATGAAGTCAGTCTGAGGATGTGTGCTGGACAGCCTGGTTTTTGTCTCGTCGTCTCGTCAAGGTTGGAGATTCTGTACAACTGGATAGGAACCATCCTTATTACCATCAGCTCCAGGATCAGATTCACATTGTGGATGTACAATATTGTGATTTTGTAGTATGGAGTGAAAATGATATTTATGTGGAAAGAATTCTGCCAGATGACCAGCTGTGGGAAACAGCAGTTCCCAAAATTCAGCACTATTTTACACATTGCATCCTACCTGAAATCCTGGGACAGAAATCCACACGTGACTAACCAATCTAAGAATCAAGAATGTTATTTGGAGTAGTTGATGAAAGGAGTTTGAAAAGTTTATACAAATTTAAACAGTTGCTCTTTTTTTCCCCAAAAACATTTGTCACTACCATAACATGTTTCAGCTACACCTGTAGCAAGCACTCTGCAGAAGGGTCATGTGATGTTGTTACATGTCATGACAGCTGTTTTTTATTTACAATAATCTTAATTGAAAAGTTAAGTATGTTAAATCAAATGATATATTTAAATCAATATGAGATTAGCTTGTGAATTTCAAAGGTGTTCTAATATGTTAAATAACAGCACATACAAATGTCATATGTCACAAATGTTGCAAAATGAGTCTACTTCAGAAAAATGTTTTTATTTCAATAGCAAAACTCATGTCATTTTAACTGACCAATATTCACAAAGATTGGTTATGGAGTTCATTGAATAAATTAAAAATATTCAACCTTATTGGGTAAATTTTTTTTTTGTCTTCATGAACAATTAACATGTACAAATATGGTCTGTAACAGTATTAGTGATTTAATTTACTTTTGATTTACTTTAAATGATAAATACATGTATAATCATTTAAACTTAAAATATTTATATAAATATAGTTGATTGAATTACTTGTCGCTCAGGCCACTATTAAGAATTGTAATCTTTCATGGAGAACATGAATCGTTCTAAAACAAATTCGAGACACAGTGGCTTTTGACACATTAAATCTATAGGCAAGGTCTTGAAGCTGCAGATGTAATCTGAGATGCATAAGTATCATAATAAATTGCTCAAATTTGGAGAGTGCTGACAGTGATGACATGCTGATGTATAAGGTTCACAGAGCTGAAAAATTTGCATCAAAACTAAAAAGTTGGGCAGTCCCGTATAAAACTTTGTTTTATCGTTGTTCTGGAAGGTTTCAGGAGTAAATTTAGTCACTGAGACTTTTTCCTTAAGGTCGCAGATCTCAGTTGTGTAGCCTTTCACTGCATCCTCCAGCTTTGTGAGGTCAACCATGCTTAGATCCGTCTGGCATTCTGCATCTGCAAATATTTAATTATTAAAAATTACGTTCAGAAATTCTATAAATAAATAAATAGTATTTTTATTTATTATTATTTTACCTTTGAATCGTTCGTTTTCAGGGGCTGGTAAGCTTTCTTCACAGAGCTCATCTTCCAGACTGTTGGCCTCCTCAGTGCAGAGAAGCTTCCAGGCCTTAGCTCTTTCCCTGCGCCGGAGGGATGCTTCTGTTTGTGGCCACTCGTTACTTCTTTGGTACCCCAGGTTAACAGTGGGGGCCCAGTCTTGGGAATGTACATCACCTGCTGCACTCGGACAACCTAAATATAAGACACCACTTTAAAGTAAAACACGTAAATGCCTTTCCTAGCACTAAGCTAACCGCTAACAACATTAGCATTCTAATCGGATTTTTTCTGGGAACAACCAAGTGTTGAACCACTACACAAGCTAGGGCATAACATATCTTACCTGTCTTTCTAGTTACTGTCCAATAAAATATCTGAAAATATGATTTAAACGATACGACCCTTACCTGTAACAAAGTGGTCGCTGCAGACTCTCGTCAGTTTCTGCACCTCCTGTTTTTAGCCGTAGGTTGTAATCCACGTTTGTCGTCTTTTTTCTGTAAGTTTTTTTAAATTAATCCCCTTGTAGCATACTACTTTCGGAACACGAAAATAACTTTTATCTATCTCTCGATTAGAGCGGTTGCAACAACCGTAAACGGCACAGAATTTAGGCATGTTGATGCTGAATCAGCAACAGAAGGAAACGGCTGCGTTTACTTCTTGCCCCGCATCTGCATTCTGTGACGTCACTGCTACGTCATCTGAAACCCAGCAATATCTATGGTAGCTTTGATGTGGGTCATGACCAGTCTTTGAAGACATTTTGCAACTATTGGGGTGAGGGCTACTGGCCGGTAGTCATTCAGACCAGATTTAGAGAAAATGCACCACACTCTGCAGAAAGTTCTTTTTAAAATAAAAAGGCAATGAGTTTTACAATTACAGTACCGGCAGTAGTTTAAAGTTTTAAAGGGACAGTTCAGGGGCCACGTGTATGAAACAGTGCGTCGCTTTCATACTGAAAGTTAGCTTAGGGACAAAATGAGAAAAATGAGAAAAAAGCAAAAAAGACGTGTTTGCCACTCGTGCACAAAGAGGAGTGAGTGTGAAGTGGTTGACGTGAAGGAGAAGTTTGCATGGAGGTACACACATTCTCACCGCAGGTCACGCAACGTTCATTTTGACGCATCCTGAACATTTCGTGTCTAAGTTCATACACGAGGCTGAAGATTTTGGAAAGTGTGGTTTTGCACTCCATAAAGCAGAGGTTAGTCAGTTCTGTTAGCTAAAATAACCTCATAGTGCGGGAGCTTTTACCTGAACACATTGGTTGTTGCTGTCTGCTATCAGCACCTTCCCCAGGGGCGAGGCAGCCACTCCCTGCAGATTTGCGAACTCTCCTTTGTTTCTTCCTTTCGTACCTTTAAGACACGAAGCAAATACGTGATGCATTGAGGGATGTAAGTTGAACTTAGTAAAGCTCTGCAGGGATTTCATCAAGCTGGTTGCACAGTTATACAGAACAGAGGAGAAAACAGAAGGGTGTGTCCGGGCTAAAGCTCTGTGTTGCAGTTAAATATCCTAATGTGCAATATATTATTTCCTTTTTTGTTCTTACCACCACATTTAATTGAATCTGGTTGATTAGTTTATGCAAATTCTTGCTAACAGAGAGGACACCAGTAAGGCACTTGTCTGAAAATAAAGCCAAAGATTTGCTTGCAGGAATGCATTCTGCTTGCTGATTTTCATGCCAGAGTTTTAAACTATTACTACCACATTTACTTTTTTGATGAGAAGGGACAGAGCTATAGCTTTGTTTGGTCAAATTCTTATAATGATATGCATGATCACATGCAAAATGGAGAGATATTGCAAATGTGTTGAAACTAAGTCTCAAATTTTAGCCCAGTATCAATTTAAAATTGAGTTAATTGTAATGATTGAGTAATACTATTTTTTTTTTTTTTTTTGCAAAAGTCAGTTGGCTGTGGTGGCCATCTTGAATGAGAATCACTCCAATAATCAATCAGTTGTGGATGAGCATCTAATGCCTACTTTGAAAGTTTCATTAAAGTCCATTTATAGGGTGTTATGCTAACACAACAAATAAACACCAAGGGAGACACAGATAAATACATTACTGCTCTTTGCTCTCAGCAGTAGGTGATGAAGCTCATTTGAAAGCCTCAAAGCGTTGTTTCATTCTTTTCCTCTCTTGCACCCTGAATTAGAATTCAGCTGGATCCAGCTGCTACATTCATGTGTGGTCTCTCTAAACGCAGCACCAATGGGTACAAATTAAGGTTTCTGTATAGAGTTGCTCTTAACATCATATCATAGTCTGCATTCATCATGACTTCTGTTCACCCGCTAGTCACACCAGACACTGTGCTGAAGAAAAAGTACAGGTATGTAAATTATAATAATAATAATAATGAATTTAATTTATAACGCACTTTTCATTAATGAAAATCTCAAAGTGCTACAAAGTGCAACAGAATTTAAACGTCAATAAAACAATAAAACAAGTAAAATCAATAACAGTATCAACTAACAAATTGTGTGGCATTTACTGAAATGTACCATTATTTTTTTGGGGGGTTTGTTAGTTGTTGTTAGTGCAAATCAAATAACCCCTCTGGAACAATACCGTCTTTACCTGGTTTTACTGGAGTTGAGAGTTAAGTTAAAATAATCTTTGGTTTAATGCATTACACTACACTGATTATCTCATAATCAGGTGATGCCATGCAGGGACAGTCTGCATAAATGATTTAGCAAAAACGCCGTGCAGATGTGTTGACCTAAATAGTGTGCACAGTTACACATTTGTCCATTGACTTTTTTAAATCTTGGTGCATCACATCTAATGTTGACATAAAATAAAAATGGACTGTAAACATGCCACAACATATGAACTAAGTTTTAATTATTAAGTACTGATAAATAATTTATAATAAGTACAGCAGTCCCTCGATACTTCGCGGTTTGACTTTCACTGACTCACTCTTTCGCAGGTTTTCAACGTAAGATTGTGCACGACACACGATTGGCTGATCGATGGAACCAGAGCATTGGGCTGAGGGGCGGACTGGCCATCAGGAGCACTGGGACCTTTCCTGGTGGCCTGGCCCACTCCCTGAGCAGTAGCGATGGGGAAAGACAGACCCCACCCCCTGACTCCTCCTTTCTCTTTCTGAGGCTGTCTGTCACAGCAGAGCAGACAGACAGCCTCAGAAAAAGAAAGGAGGGGGCAGGGGGTAGGGTCTGTCTTTCCCCATTGTTACTGAGGGAGCTTCAGAGGCAGACATATGAGTGAGCGGCATGGATAGTTTATTTAAAATAATCAAGCACGACCCACACCGAGCCTTTGATCCAGCCGCTGGCTACTGAGCGGGCCAGGCCACCGGGTAATGTTCCCGTGCTCCCAATGGTCAGCTTGGCTCAGTAACCATAGCTTCAGTCTGTCTGCTCTCTTTCGCTGTGAGCTCTTTTAGAGCATTTAGAGAGTTTAGAACATTGTTAAGAACATTGCAAGAGTGTGGGAAGGGTTTATAAAGCCTTAAAACAAATACTAAAATAAATATAACATATGTACTTCACAGATTTTCACCAATCGCGGGGGTGTCTGGAATGTAAACCCCGCAATAAGTGAGGGACTATACTAAGTCCCTAAGTACTTTGAGGATGACAGCTCCATCTTGGAATTTATCGATGACTGATACCTGCCTTCACAGACTTTTGAAACAGATGTTTGATTCTTGAAGTACATCCTGCTACTACATTTTAAAAAGTTGTCCTCACCCACTCTGAAGATGAGATCGTCTTCAATGGGGTTCTCTTTCCGTCTCCCTGTGCTGTACATGCTCGCCGGCCTCTTGAAGGCTTTCTGCTTGATGTGTCCACTGCCCGGGGACTTCAGCCTCTGCTTTGTGCCGTCTGAAGTCGGCGATACATCCGTGGGTTTGGTGGCCTTTATTTTAAAAGGACTTCCTTTGATGTGTTGGTTATATAGACGCAGCGATAAGGTGAAAGTGCCCTCTTTAGGGACTGAGTACAGGTACTCATAGGTGCCGTTCTTATTGTCCAGAATCTCCCCGTCTCCTCTGCTGCCATCGGCTGAGGAGATCTGAGCAGTGATGACGGCATTACCCATTTTGCACAGCCCCCCATCTTTGTCTTTAGTGGTTATGGTGACGGACGTGGTCACACACACCACGCAGTGACGTAACCCCTCCCCCGTGGCTACGGACTCAGACGCCACGGCATTTGTGGTTACAATAGCACCCAAGTTGTGGATAGACTTCTTTAAGCCATCCGTCTCCACGAGGAAGTCCAGTTGTTCGTTCTCTCCAGGCTGCAGAGGAAGCTCTTGATTGGCCAGCTCAACGAGACGCTCGCCCATCTGCTTCTTGACCAGCAGCACCTCTGCCTCGGTGCCGTGGCTCAGGGCCTGCTCTGTGAAGTTACAGCTGCTGGTGATGCCCTCCTGACCCTGCAGCAAGGTGTCCAGCTGGGCTTGAAGTACCTACACATGAACACCAGGGGGCAGCAGAGCAACACTGATGTTAAACTACAGCTTAACTCAGAAACCCTGGGGCCTCATGTATCAACCATGCGTGCGCACAAAAACATTGCGCACGTCACTTTCCACGCAAAGTGGCGTATGTATCAAATCTGATATGAACGGGAATACCTGCGCATGCACGTACAAATCCACGGATGCTCCCCTGCTTGCGTACGCACGTTTCTGTGGTTATATTTCCTTTGGCGACACTTACAGGTGCCGCTGTGAAACTGAAGCCCCACAATCTGTGGTTGACTTTAAGAGCGGCTTGAAGACCTTTCTTTTCAACCGAGCATACTTTACTCCTCATGATTCTACTTTTGATCTTAGTTGATACTGTTGTTGATTTTAATTGTTTTATTATTTGTCTTATTGACATTCAAATATGTTGCACCTTGTAGCACTTTGAGATTTCCATTAATGAAAAGTGCGTTATAAATTGAATTCATAATTATTATTAATATTATTATTATTATTAACTGTTCATGATGTGAAAATGATTAATATTCCCTCCAAACACACGATTAACAAGTATTACATCCACATGACGCAGTGAAATAAAGCACGCGCAAAGTTGTGCCAAAAATAAATTTAACAGGAACGGATTCATTCAGCCTTACTGGAGGTTATGATAAATAGTGTAACACGCAGAGCATTTATTTAGAAACAGCTATAATTTTCCGATCTAGGATATGGCTTATCAGCCGTTTTCAGAAATAATAATTTTTCAGTTTGGCACTGCTGCGCTCTGGGGAGCCGTGCATCACGCGTGCATACAGAAGCAGCGGTCAAACTGTTCCCGAGCTATGAGGGAGCTGCAGGTCGATCGGGACTGTGCAGTCCAGTCCACACAAAGCCGGATCATGTCCAATAGAATGGTCTCATCCATATGTTTCCAAAGGCTGAGTGGTCGCGCTTTGGAGCGCGCGCGCACCCTCACCGGTGTCGACACGGCAGCTGGAGGTGTTTCATTATCTGCGTTTATTGTAGATTCCCCCAAAATGACACGTGAAAGTACACCTTGTTATATAACTTGTAGGAGAGTAAAAGCTTCACAGACAGACTGCGCACAGGGCTGCGGGGCGCGCGCTGCGTCTGGAGACGCCAACATCATGTCATGAAATGTCTCCACCAAGACGCACAGACTCGTTTCTTCACATCATCTACATAAACAAAGATCTATGTTCTAGCAAACATCCAAGTAAGTTCCTCTGTGTTTACAGTAATTATGGTAATAAACTCGTGCGCAAAGTTAATATTTCCACACAGAATGAATGAATGAGCCGGTTCGCGCACCACAGCAGGGTGCGCATACCGACACACAATCACTCGTTCTTTGCATGATGAACACATTTTATTACTATTCTTACTTAGGATGTTTGTCCTCACTCATATTATATTAAATTCATTATATTCCCGAATCTAGAAATCATTTCTGATCGCGCAGGGATCAAACAAACATGTCCTTCACACATGCAGGAAGTAATTAGCATCTGTTTAACATATGTAAATGAAGGCGTGTCAGGGGAGGTGTCTCACGTGCGCTCAGTTCCACGTCAATTGTGTTGTACATAAGGAATGTGCGTGGATTCAGGTGTACGCACAGTTTGATAATTCTGGATTTTTTTGTGCGTGGACACTTTTCTGGATTTGTCCGTACGTGACTTTTCAGTAAGAAATCTACGCAAGTCTTTGTACATGAGGCCCCGGAGTCTAAACAAATGAGGAAAAAAACTATTTTACAGTTTTACAACATTTCACTTGAAACTAAAACAATTCTAGAATTTATAGGGGAATGTATCACCCATAATAGTCTTTATGTTAAAAGTTGCAGCTGTTTCAGTCAAATCTAAATAATAATTATGTGCAATATTATGCAAAACTTCAAGAATATTACACTCAGAGGAGTTGTTGTAAATTACTTTGATTTGATCAAATCAAATTTTAACATGGTGTCTGTATAACTGGCAGTTTTGGACATTTGTGCTTTTCTAAAAGTGACATGGATGTAGTGACCAGCTTGAATTTCATAACTCCAAATTGTAATGAGGTGTAAAGGTAGATCAAGTTATTACTTCCTAAATGTTTCATTAAAATCTGTCCAGTGGTTCATAAGATATTCTGCTAACAACAAGCAAATATCCTGTGCAGCAGGCAGCAGAGCGTGTGTTGTGAATGACTCCCAGCTACAACCACACCAAGCTTTAGATCAGGGGTCACCAACCTTTTTGAAACTGAGAGCTACTTCGTGGGTACGGAGTCATAAAAAGGGCACCAGTTTGATAAACTCTTCAGAAATAACAAAGCGTAATTTGAAAAAAAGGTGTAATAAACATATTTTTAAGAACATATTTTTAAGATAGACATTTTAAAATGTATATAAATACAAAAAAAAGAATAGCAACTGAATAAAATGAAATTTTAAATGCAGCTTAGTAGTGAGTTGGGCTATTTTTAGAACAGGTCCGAGGGCACCTCAAATGGTCCTTGGGGGCGACCGGGTGCCCGCGGGGGTGACCCCTGCTTTAGAACAATATCTGTAAAACTGACTAAACTACATTCATATTTGTGTTTCTTAAGGTCAAGCCTGTGGCAACCATCTTGAATAGGGTTGGCTCCAAAAGTTGATCAGTTTCAGAAGTTTCAGTAAAATCCTTACAGTGATTCATGAGATTTTTATTTTTTTTTTGCATCAAAGATTATGTGCAATCTGTAACAACTAAAAGCTTATTAGCTGTCAAACTGAGGTATAGCAAACCACTAAATTAGCTTTTATTTCATGGCCTCAAACCCAGCTAACTCCAATAAATAAATAAAAACATGCCATGGTGTATTTAATGAATCCTGGTTCATGGCAAAAAAAAAAAGGGTTCTGTTGTGATTTTAATGGGTGAACCACAAATATGTGCTTTTTAGATAAATAAATAAAAAGTTTACTGCAGTGACAACAAATACAATTCAGTGAAACATGGCTTCATCTTCTCATACTCTGACAACGCAGTTCAACTTGCTAATAATGACCAGTCAGTGGAAAATTGTGACTTGTTGACTAAAACCGATGACAGTACTGCATTTCCAATTGTATTTATTTTCCTAGTAATTCTTTCAGTTTTTGTTTTATTGGTTTTATTCAATTTTCCCCTCCTAAAAACAGCTGTACAAATGTATCTTGAAAAATAATAACAATAAAAGCTGCTGTGCCTCCACTTTGCTTGTAGAGGTGATAAAGACAAAGATAGCCTGGTCATGCAGCAACATACACACCTTAAAATCTTACTGCCAGTTTAAAATAAACCATTTTAGATAACCAGCCATTGACCTTTTTATCATATCATGAAGAGTAAAGCATTAGCATATTTGTGTTTTTATATGTACTGTAAATATAAATGTGAACCAGAACTCTCACAGTCAGTAAGATTTAAGAACGATGAAATGGAAATAAATGCAACCCGTTTCTCTTACAGGTATGATGTCACCAAACAGGAAAGCATTGAAACAAACTCACCCACATCTGCCCATCCCAATCATCTTCCCTTTCAAAAACAGATGCCATATGGGCTCCTGTTCTCCAAAGAAAGATGTCATCCAAACTCCTTCAGCCGTCACCCACTGAAGCTTACAAAGCAGACTGTACACACAGCAAGAGCAGAGATCCAGGATAAAGCGTGTGCTCTACTTTAAATCCCTGTATGCACACGACACACCCAACCCAGCAGTTTCCACACAGGATGCTCACTGGCCCCATCTGCTGTAGCTGCAGAAGTCCACAGACCTGACTTTCCCCTGGGCTCAAAGTGCACCAGGCAGTGGATGGTAAATCATTAGCCTCCCTTGTGATGGGACCTCCGCCACCTCTCCCCGAGCTCTGATCTCAGCTTGGATATTTAGTTTAGTTTAGTTTATTTATTCATTCATTTTATTATAATAAAATACAAAACAATTTACATACCGGTATATACAATAAGAAAAACAAAATATAAAATGAAAGGCAGCAGATGAAGAAAATAATCTTATTATATCTGCCCCTTATTCTCTAATACAGTAAACAATTCAAACAACCAATTTCTTTAAATACCAAAATAAAAACGAACGACTTATTTAACTTCCTTTATCTCATACAATTACTCATTAAATTCCATTTATATATATGTTTTTAACAATTTAACCTTAACCATTTTTTTAAAATACAACCATTGATTTAGCTTCTTTAACTTCTGTTTCCAAGTCATTCCATAACCCAACTCCCTGAATTATGGTAGACCTTCCCTTTAAACTACTGTAGTTCTATACTGAGGTTTCACAAACATATCTGTCCCCTTAAGACTATAACAACTTAATCTTTTAACAAAATACATTTGAAGCCAGTGTATTATTCTGAGCTCTGTACATCTATCTATCTATCTATCTATCTATCTATCTATCTATCTATCTATCTATCTATCTATCTATCTATCTATCTATCTATCTATCTATCTATCTATCTATCTATCTATCTATCTATCTATCTATCTATCTATCTATCTATCTATCTATCTATCTATCTATCTATCTATCTATCTATCTATCTATCTATCTATCTATCTATCTATCTATCTATCTATCTATCTATCTATCTATCTATCTATCTATCTATCTATCTATCTATCTATCTATCTATCTATCTATCTATCTATCTATCTATCTATCTATCTATCTATCTATCTATCTATCTATCTATCTATCTATCTATCTATCTATCTATCTATCTATCTTCGTTTAACGTCCGTTTTCCTGATTCCGGGGTGGGACGCTACATCTTTGTCGCCAAGTTTTTGATGCCAGATTAGGCGATCAGTTGTGTCCAGTTCATTGAGGTTCAGCGCTTTCAGATCTTGTACATAACTAAGAAAATATTATAACCCACCAAATCATAGAACTTCAACAATTTCATTTGCTAACATAATATACTGGATGATAGTAATGCTTTCTAGTGATAATTCTAACAACTCTTTTCTGCAAATCAAAAATAGGCTTTGTAATTGATTTGCATGCCTTTCCCCAAACGCTAACACAATAAATTCAATGTGGAACAATAATTGTATTATACAACAAATACAGTGCCTTGTCATTCAATACATCTCTGGCTCTGTAAAATATTGCAATAGATTTAGATAGTTTCGTTTTAACAGAACTTATATGTTGTATGACAATTTGTCATCAATGATGACACCCAATAATTTTACCTCATAAACTCTATGAATCTCAGAGCCCTCAATTTGAAATGGAACATTAATAAGTTTATTTCTATTACTAAATATCATATAACTGGTTTTATCCAAGTTTAACTATAATTTATTAATTTTAAACCAAATCTAAATTTTGACAAGTTCAATCATCATTAATTCCAAAATCTGTTCAATAGTTTTATACCAAAACTAAAAAAATGTGGTGTCATCAGCAAAAAGAATGCATTTAAGGAGTCCTGACACCTTTACTAAATAATTTATATATAAGATAAATAACTTTGGTCCCAGCACTGATCCTTGAGGAACTCCGCATGTAATAATAGTGCTGTGGTCAGATTTCACATCATCCATTTGTACAAACTGTTTCCTTTCCCTCAAGTAACTACGTACCCATTGCAGCTATAATCCTCTAATACCATATTTGTGTAATTTATCTAGGAAAAGACGTAGGAATGAAAATTTTCCCTCTTTAACGTGGCTAACTGCCTGTCAAACCAGCTGAGGTCAACACAAACAGAGAAGCAACAACCACCCGATGATGTAATCCGTTAGAGGAAATCTGGTAAGCCAACTGTATTTAATTTTTCCCACTTTCTACAAACCTTTAAAGATTCGAAAAAAAGGACATGCACCTTCATCCCGATAAAAATTAAGCAAACTGATCCAGATTCAGAGGATGGTTTCGTGTTCACCTTCTGCTTGAGGCCATAGTTGACCTCCAGCTCCATCAGTAGAACGCTCTTGCGAACGTTGAGCGTCTTCTGCAGCTCGTCAAAGGTGCTGTGGACGTCGTCCTCGATGGCGCTCTTCTGATTGGTCAGCTTCTGCAGAACCTCTGACAAGGTCTGCAGGGCTGAGTCGATCTGCGGCAACCTGGAATCAGCAGAAGTTCTCATGTGGGGTGTTGTCAGATTAAGAAAATAAAAGAAGGTGACGTTTGATTCATCATATCAGTGGTTTCCAACCCTTGCGGAACACCATCCTGCATGTTTTAGTTGTTTCCCTGCTCCAACACACCTGATTCTGTGATTTACTTCCTCGTGTTCTGCAAAAGCGTGTGAATCACCCATTTATTAAAATCAGGTGTGTCGAAGCAGAGAAACAACTAAAACGTGAAGGATGGTGTTCCTCAAGGACCAGGATTGGGAACCCCTGAGTTACAGTTGTAACTGTTATACCTCTTCTTGACAGCATTCAGCTGCTCCTGTAATGAGGCTTTGTGCTGCTCCACAACGTCTTTAAGAGGCACAGTGGGATGTTCTCCATGTTCTCCACATGTGCACTCCTGACACATGGCTGTCTCACATGGAGGGCAATAAAACTCCATCACCTAGAACATAGGAAATTATGAGAATAAAGCAATCCAAATAACATTTTGAGTTTCTGACCATTGCCAGCTTTGTGATAAAGTCACATGTGCTGGTCATAAAATTAGAATTTCATGAAAAAGTTGATTTATTTCAGTAATTTCATTCAAAAAGTGAAACTTCAAGAATTCAAGTTTCTTCATTTGTCATACACACCACATGTGGTACATGTGGTGGAATGAATTTGTGTGCACAGGGCCCCAGTTACATCTAAGTTACTTACAACTTGTACATCTTGTACAAACTTGCATATTATATTCATTTATAACACACAGACTGACATATTTCAAATGTTTATTTATTTTAATGTTGATGATTATAACTGACAACTAATGAAAAGTCCAAATTCAGTATCTCAGAAAATTAGAATATTGTGAAAAGGTTCAACATTGAAGACACCTGGTGCCACAGTCTAATCAGCTAATTAACTTACTAATTAACTTGTTAATTAACTTGTTAAGATAGAACAAGTTTGAGGGGTAGGTCTACTTTAATGAGGGGAATTGGTTTATGGAATGGTTTGAATAATTATATTAAAAAAGAGGAATCATTATTTGTATTCAAGAAAAAGCTCAAGAATATAATGCTGATCAGAGTCCGAGTCAGAGAGTCTTTATTGTCATTTGCACCACATGTAGTAGTACATGTGATGAAATGAGATTATGTACACAGGGTCCCAGTTGCATCCAACAACAAAATGTAAGAGAAAAACAGTAATAACATCTATTACTGTTTTTCTCTTAGATTTTGTTGTTGGATGTAACTGGGACCCTGTGCACACAAATTCATTACTATATCTGATGAGATATAGTTTAGTTAATACAGTATTAGGGAAATATAATGAATAATTGTGATTTGTGGTTTGTTGTATTATTTGTGAGTATTGCTTGAATTGATTGTTTGAATTGATTTTGTTAAGAAGGGGCAGAATTGATAAGATTTTGTACATTATCTTAAATGCTGCTGTGCCACTCTTTGCAAATGTCAATGCTAGAACCTTCAGTTTATTTTATCGATATACTTTTTATACTATTATACAAAAACTCAGGACAGTATTACACTTTTATTATTTCATTTTATGCTTATGTTCATTGGGTGTTTGGTGTTTTAGGGGTGTTTGGTGTTTCAGTGTTGGTGTAAATTTTCATACTTTTATACTATTATGAAAAAACTCAGGACAGTGTTACACTTTTACTATTTTATCCATCCATCCATCCATCTTCTTCCGCTTATCCGGGGTCGGGTCGCGGGGGTAGCAGCCTAAGTAGGGAGGCCCAGACTTCCCTCTCCCCAGCCACTTGGAGCAGCTCCTCCGGGGGAATCCCAAGGCGTTCCCAGGCCAGCCGAGAAACATAGTCCCTCCAGCGTGTCCTGGGTCTTCCTCTGGGTCTCCTCTGCTTATGTTTATTAAATGTTTCAGTGTTTTAGTGTTTAGATGGTTACTGTTGCACCGAGGGACTGAGAGAAACGCAATTTCGGTCCTGTGTATGTCCTGTACATATTGCAGTTCTGACAATAAAGTTGACTTTGACTTTGATTTTTATTCTTCTTCTGCCGCCTTTCATTTTATAGGTACAGTATTTTATATTTGGTTTTTTTCTTGAAATTGTATTTTTTTTATTGAAATGAAATGAACAAACAAACAAACAAACATCTGCAAAGGCCTTTAAATGGTCTCTCATATAGTTCTGTACAGTATACTAGGGGTGCACCGATTTCAATTCTCTGGCCGATCACCGATTACCGATTTTTAGAAAGTCTGACCTGCCGATTCAGATTTTGGCCGATACTGATTTTCAGCTGTTAAAAGGTCAAAATGCACCCTAAATTTTCAGGATTTTCCAACCTTTGCTGAGGCAGATAAAATCGGTAGATAAAATCGGCTTCTCATTTAAAGATCGGCCGATCACCGATCTCCCCAAATTAAGGAAATCGGAGCCGATCGATCGGCCGGCCGATTTATCGGTGCATCCCTACTGTATACACAATCATGAGGAAGACTGCTGACTTGACAGTTGTTCAAAAGACGACCACTGACACTTTGTACAAGGAGGGCAAGACACAAAAGGTCATTGCTAAAGAGGATGGCTGTTCACAGAGCTCTGTGTCCAAGCACATTAATAGAGAGGCGAAGGGAAGGAAAAGATGTGGTAGAAAAAAGTGTACAAGCAATAGGGATAACTACACCCTGAAGAGGATGGTGAAACAAAACCCATTCCAAAATGTGGGAGAGATTCACAAAGAGTAGATTGCAGCTGGAGTCGATGCTTCAAGAACCACCATGCTCAGATGTATGCAAGACAAGGGGCTCAGCTGTTGCATTCCTTGTGTCACACCAATCTTGAACAAGAGACAGAACCAGAAGCTTCTTGCCTGGGACTGCTGCTGAGGGGTCCATTGTCATTGTAAGTGTCGCTGAAATGGATTTATGCATTAAAAGGGGAATTAATATTTGTTTCTTAGTAGTTAGAATATTTTGGGTTTAATTTGTTTTGGCTTACCTTAAGAATGTGATACCTTGTACAAGATGCATCTATTCTGTAGTGAAGGTTTATTTTGTTAGTACCGGTATCGCGAGATTTGTGTGAACGGAAGAGAGTGACGAGATCACGGTACTAGACACGCCCCCACATACACACACTCGCTTGGAGGCACGCGACGCGCAGCCAGCAGCTTAAACTGTTCACTGATTTAAAAGGTATTTATAACTGTTGTAATACATCGTACGTCCGTCAGTCATGATGTTCTAATATTTTACATGTCTATTTAGAATGCATAAGACGAGAAACGCTCGCTTAGGACTTCTTTGACTTCTTTATGACGAACGGCCACGAGGTACCGTATTTCTTTTGTTAAAGCATTATTCATTGCTCAGTGCTGTACCTAAAGCTTGTGTTTTATTTCTGTACTTTGTCTTATTTCTGTAGTTTTTCACGGCATTAATAAAGCGCCCGTATGAACAAAGAAGCCGTGCTCTGTCGTCATTGAGAACGCCACAGTGAAAAACTCTACCGCCACCTGCCGGCTAGAAGGGAAGGCCATGTGTGCAGCTGAAGGATGATACTGCGGTGGTACAAACACAAGAGGGCGCCACCTCCTAACCAACGCACACAAGCAGCCACAGTAAGCAGTGAATGCAACTAAATAAGGTGGAAATAAAGGACATTGTTTAAACAGAATAAGTGGTTTTGTTAAAGGTTAAGTTCAAAGCCACAGTAAGTTTCTGTAATAACTTTGTCAAAGAATAACTAATTTCTACTGGACTTCAAAGTGATCTATTGTTGTTTAAAGAAATAATTTGTGTTTTGCTTAAAATTATACTAAGCGTGAGTAAGGTAGAAATTACCAAGGGACAGTGTTAAAGTTGACTAATTTCTACTGGACTTCAAGGTGATGTATTGTTGTTTGAGGAAATGATTTGTGCTTTGCTTAAAATCAAACTAAGTGTGAAATTTATAAGGTTCTTGAAGTTGAAACACATCTGTACTGAGAGCGTAGCTCAGTATAAGGTAACAGTAATCACAAAGTAATAGTTAAGTTTAAGCTACGAGCTTGAAAGAGTACTTTAATCTGAATATAGGACATTGAGTGAAACCCATCCAGACTCACAAGATGACTGACAAGGATCATAAAGAGCTCCATGCTGTATCACATACTGAAGTAGAAGAAAATGTTAATGAGCAAATCCCGGACACACAGACTGTTCGTAGGAGTGAAAGGCTAAGAACATTAACAGAAGGAGGCAAAGAGCTTCAAGAGGAGAAACTCAGGAGCCTTCAAAACAAATATGTAGTCACCTTTGGAAAATGGAAATGTGAAGTAAAACTGATCAAAGCAACACTAAGTAGGAAAGCTTCTGACAGCGAATTAAAGGAGCTGATTAAAGGCCTAAACGCCACCTGCACAAACGTAAAAACTATCTACGAACAAATACGACAAATACAACCTCCTGATGCAGACGCAAGACGTAAAGTTGATGTATGTACTTCACTTTCTACATACATTGTCAAAAGAGCTGAAAACCAGCTACGGGGAGACCTCGTAGAAAGCGAAGAAGATCCGTGGCCAGATGTAGGGTCATGCCTAGGATCTGAAAGCATCACGTCAAGGTCAAGATCACAAAGGTCTAAAGGTAGTTCCTTCCAATCATGCTCACAACTAAGCAAGAAACTGGAAGCAGAGGCAGAGGCAGCTGCATCCAAAGAAGTGTTAGCAGTAATGGAGGAGCAAGAAAGAGTAACAGCTGAACTACAAAGGCTAGAACGTCAAAATCTTGAAAGACAGCTTGAAGAAAAGCAAGCCGAGCTCGAAAGACAACGAGTAATTGACCAACAAAATCTTGAAGAAAAACAATTAATGGAAGAGCAACGCAGAAAAATTGCACGCTTGGAAGAAGTTAAAAAACTGAATGCAGCAAAGGCTAGAGCAAAAGTTTATGATGAAGGTGAAAGTATTTCTGAAGGTCAGAGTTTACTAAGCAGTATTAAAACAGACAATGAAATTCAAGCAATCCCTATCGTAACACACGTTCCCTTTCAAGCTCCAAGTTTGACCCAAGCCCACAATGCTACGAGCCTTAGATATACACCACACATTCCTGTGATCGTAAACCAATCTCAACCAAATCCTAGAGACCAACCTAAGGTCATCACATGCCAAACATTCAAAGCATCAAGCCCACCATGCATCCCACAAGTCACACAAGCTCCCTTCGGGCCTGTGTTACACATTCCTACAGTCTTAAACCAAGCTCAACCAGATCCTGGTGAACAAGCTGAGGCCACCACAAACCAAACACTCCAAGCGTCAAGCCCACCATTCATCCCTCCAGCCACACAAGTCTCATCGGTTGCAATTCAACAACAGCTAAATTACGAGCTAGCTAGTATACCACACATTCCTATGATCGTAAACCAATCTCAACCAAATACTAGAGACCAACCTAAGGTCACCACATGCCAAACATTCAAAGCACCAAGCCCACCATGCATCCCACAAGTCACACAAGCTCCCTTCGGGCCTGTGTTACACATTCCTACAGTCTTAAACCAAGCTCAACCAGATCCTGGTGAACAATCTGAGGCCACCACAAACCAAACACTCCAAGCGTCAAGCCCGCCATTCATCCCTTCAGCCACACAAGTCTCATCGGTTGCAATTCAACAACAGCTAAATTACGAGCTAGCTAGCATACTAGCAGAAGCAATAAATGCTAATCGCCTTCCAACTCCAGAACCTGCATTGTTTACTGGCGACCCTTTAAAGTTTAAAGACTGGCAGTTGTCATTTGAAATCCTGATAGAAAGAAAAAACATTCCAAAGAACGAGAAACTTTATTATCTCAAAAGATACCTCGGTGGACCAGCAAAGAGAGCAGTTGAAGACCTTCTCTTAGTAGGCACAGATGATGCATATGATTCAGCTTGGAAGGTGCTAGAAAAGCGTTTTGGAAGTCCATTCACCATAGGAAAATGTTTTAGAGACAAACTTAACAATTGGCCTAAAATAAATACTAAGGATGGAAATGAGTTGAGAGAGTTTGCTGACTTCCTTAAGACTTGTGAAGCTGCAATGTCACACGTAACAGCATTGGAGGTTCTCAATGACTGTATGGAAATTCAGAAACTTTTGCTAAAGCTTCCAGAGTGGCTAACCACAAGATGGAGCCGGACAGCTACGGAAATAACAAGAAGGGCTGGTGATGAAAGGTACCCATCCTTTCACATGTTCGTTGATTTTATATCCACTGAAGCCGACATAGCTTGTGATCCCATAGCCTCTGTACAAGCTCTAAAAGGTTTGGAAATGAGTAAACCTAAACACTCAGGAAGCCAAGTCATTCAAGCAAAAACATTAACAACAAACTCAAGCCACGCATATACTATGACCTGTCTGTTCTGCAAAGGAAATGGTCACACACTCGATAAATGTTTCAAATTCACAGAAAACCCTGTCCAAGACCGGATCAAGTTTGCACAAACAGAAAGGCTGTGTTTTGGATGTTTAAAGAGAGGACATATTTCGAAAAGGTGCGACAACAGGAACACTTGTGAAAAATGCCAAAGGAAACATCCTACATGTTTACATGATGACAAGTTAATTGAACGAAAAAGAGTAATCCTTGCAACAAACGAGAACACACACGAAGCAGACACTAAAGAAGAAACTAAACCAGCGATTTCTAATAGAGTAACTCAAGCAACCTCAAGTACACTGACATCTTCTGTTATACCTGTCTGGGTTTCGTCAAAAACCCACCCAGACAGAGAAGTTTTAGTATATGCCCTCCTCGACTCACAGAGTGATACATCCTTCATCTTGGATGAAGTAGCTCGAGATCTTGACACGGATAAAGGAAAAGTCAATCTGAGACTGTCAACTATGTCCGCCGAGTCAACAATTATACCATGTGACAAGCTGGTTAACCTTCAAGTCAGAGGATATGAGCATGAAAAGAGAATCTCATTGCCTCCAGTCTATACAAGAGAGTTTATCCCCGTCAATAGATCACATATTCCAACGTCTGAAACCGCCCTAAAGTGGCCTCACCTTGAAAGGCTGACAGACAAGCTACCTCCTTTGCTAGGATGCAAGGTTGGTCTACTTATCGGTTATAACTGTCAACAAGCCCTTCTACCACGCAAGGTTCTCTCAGGCAAAGAAAACCAACCTTACGCACAGTTAACTGATCTCGGTTGGAGCATAGTTGGCGGCTCGTCTCAAGTTCAAAATCATAACGATGTTATTGGTACAAGCCACAGAGTCATTGTTCGCGAAGTAACTCCTGTGCCACAACCAACAATCGAGCTCAAGCAACAAGTGCATTTCGTGTGCAGAACTCAAGTAAGAGAAGTCATTCCAACCGATGTGATAAAAGCGTTAGAATCTGATTTCTCCGAGCATGCAACAGACGACAATCCAGTCTCGCAGGAAGACATCCTGTTCATGTCAAAGGTAACCAAGGGCATAAAACAAAAGAAAGACGGACATTACGAACTCCCATTACCATTCAAGACAGAAAGCCCAAGTCTCCCAAACAACAAACAAAGTGCTGAACACAGATTGTCTTCATTGAAACGTCGACTCAAAAGAGATGAGAAATACTGTAAAGATTACGTCAAGTTCATGAACGATATTATAACTCGCGGAGACGCAGGAAAGGTTCCAAAACAAGAGCTAGACAACAAGATAGAGTGGTACATCCCACACCATGGGGTTTACCACCCCCACAAACCCGGAAAAATACGTGTGGTTTTCGACTGTTCTGCACGCTTCCAAGGAACTTCTCTCAATGATCATCTTTTGACCGGACCAGACCTCACCAACACGTTGGTTGGCGTGTTATGTCGATTCAGAAAGGGCCCCATCGCTATCATGTGTGATGTAGAAAGAATGTTCCATCAATTCCATGTTGTTAAAGAACACCAGGACTATTTAAGATTTCTTTGGTGGGACAAGGGTGATTTAAATTCCGAACCTTCAGTTTACAGGATGAGAGTGCATCTCTTCGGAGCAGCTTCATCTCCCGGTTGCTGTAATTTTGGACTCAAACATATCGCATCACAAGGCAGAAATAAGTTCAGCAAGGAGACTGTTGAGTTTATCCAAAGAGGCTTCTATGTCGATGACGGACTCGCTAGTGTAACATCAAAGGCTGAAGCCATACAGCTAGTCAAAGAATCAAGAGCACTTTGCAAAACAGGCAACCTACATTTGCATAAGTTTGTGTCAAACAATAAAGAAGTGCTTGCAACAATTCCACAGGAAGAACAAGCTCAAGCCAAAGACCAGAAATTGGCTCTTGGAGAACTCCACATTGAACGTGCACTTGGAGTACAATGGTGCATAGAAACAGACGAATTCCAGTTCAGAGTCCAAGTTAAAGACAACCCATTGACCAGGAGAGGGGTGCTCTCAACTGTCTCTTCAGTTTACGACCCTCTTGGATTTGTCGCTCCATTCACATTGATTGGAAAGCAAATACTCCAAAGGCTGTGCAAAGACAAATATAACTGGGATGACGATCTTCCAGATTACATCCTACCACAATGGGAAACATGGTTGAGAGATCTACCCAAGCTGACAGCTCTGAAGATTCCACGAAGCTACTCACAAGACATCAACATCACACGGTATGAACTGCATAACTTCTCAGATGCAAGCCTCGATGGTTATGGCGCATGTTCATACCTTAGAACAATAAGCAAAGAAGGAGAGATTAGCTGTTCACTCATCATAGGAAAAGCAAGAGTTACGCCCATTAAACAAATGACCATCCCAAGGCTCGAACTGTCGTCGGCTGTAACTTCAGTTCGTAACGCAGACGTGATCAAACGAGAATTAGAAATCGAAAATCTGCTGGAATATTATTGGACAGATTCACAAGTTGTATTGGGATATATAAGCAATGATGCGAAAAGGTTTCACACGTTTGTTGCCAATCGAGTCCAACGAATAAAACAAAGTACAAGCCCCGAAAATTGGCAACACGTTAGCTCAGAAGAAAATCCAGCTGATCAAGCTTCAAGAGGTCTGACCGCTGTTCAGCTAAAGGAATCGAACTGGTTGAAAGGACCTGACTTTCTGTGGAAACAAGATCTTCCAATCAAAGAGGAAATGGTAGGAGAAGTCGAAAGAACAGATCCCGAACTCCGTAAAGGTCATACACACGCAGTGCAGTCAAAAGAAGTGAACCCAGTTCTAGAGCGTTTAACTAAGTTTTCTGATTGGTCAAGAGCCATAAAGGCCATCGCCAGGCTCAAACGATTCATCAAAGAGTTTAAAGGTGTTCAACAAAGAACAAACAAAACAACGGATCTTGAAGAAAGAAAGGACACGGAAGTGTTCATTTTCAAGCTAGTGCAAGGAGAAGCTTTCGTTGAGGAAATACAGAAAATCAAATCACAAAAGGAAAGTTCTCTACACAAGCATAACAGACTAAAGCAGTTAAACGCTTTCTTAGATAAGTCTGACGTTCTCAGGGTGGGAGGAAGATTGTCCCAGTCAGCTTTACACCATCATGTCAAACACCCTGCAATACTTCCCAAAGAAGCCTATGTGTCGGCCCTCCTCATCAAACACTACCATGAACGCGTACATCATCAAGGAAGAGGCATGACTATTAACGAACTACGCGCAAATGGCATATGGATTTTGAGAGGTAGCAGTACAGTCTCTTCACACATCTACCACTGTGTTAAGTGCAGAAGATACAGAAAGGCCACAAACGTTCAACAGATGGCAGAGTTACCAGAAGTGAGAACAGAAACAGCTCCTCCCTTTACCTATTGTGGTGTTGACTGTTTTGGTCCGTTCATGGTAAAGGAAGGAAGAAAGGAAGTCAAAAGATACGGATTATTGTTCACATGCTTATGTTCACGAGCTGTGCATATAGAAACACTTGACGACTTATCAACAGACGCTTTCATGAACGCCCTTCGGACTCTGATCGCCATAAGGGGCCCCGTCCGACAACTGAGATGCGACCAAGGGACAAACTTTGTGGGTGCCAGAAGAGAGTTATTGGAACTAATGAAAGATATGGATCAAGAACCGCAAAGAGCTATTGGTTGTGAGTTTGTGATGAACGTTCCATCAGCCAGCCACATGGGAGGCGTCTGGGAACGCCAAATTCGAACAGCACGAAACATACTAACGGCAATGTTAGACAAGTCCTCAAACAGACTCGACACAACCAGTCTGAGAACACTACTCTACGAGACAATGGCCATCATTAACAGCAGACCCTTAAGTGTGGACTATCTTAATGATCCCTTGGACCCAGAGCCACTGACCCCCAATCACATATTAACAATGAAATCTTCAGTTATTCTCCCCCCTCCAGGACAGTTTTGCAGAGAGGATTTGTACTTGAACAAAAGATGGAAAAGAGTACAATTTCTAGCGAATGAGTTTTGGCAAAGATGGAAGCGAGAATATCTACTAAATCTCCAACAGCGGCAGAAATGGCAGAAAGTTTCACGAAACCTGCAAGTGAACGACATTGTGATCCTGCAAGACGATAATGCTCCAAGATGTAAATGGAAACTAGCCTTAGTAGCAGAG
>JBBPBX010046194.1:0-26684 GCA_038048925.1 Garcialebias charrua | reverse complement strand
GGGAATAAAATGAGCCGCCTTAGAGAACCTGTCAACAATTGTCAGAATGGTGGTGTTACCTTCACTGGGGGGCAGACCCGTGACAAAGTCCACCGAAATGTGAGACCAAGGACGACTAGGAGTTGGTAGGGGTTGTAGCAGGCCGGCCGGTGGTCGATTACCAGTCTTATTGCGAGCACAAGTGGGACAGGCTGCTACAAATTCCTTCACATCGTCGGTGAGTTTGGGCCACCAGAAATGAGCCTTGGTAAGAGAGATCATACGAGAAGCACCAGGATGACAGGAAAACTTATGGGTGTGTATCCAGTTTAATACCTTGGCCCTCATACTAGAGGGAACGAAGAGGTTTCTGGGGGGTCCAGTGCCAGGGTCAGGTTCATCTTTCTGTGCCTCACGTACCTCATTCTCAATGTCCCATGTGAGGGCTCCCACCACGCAGGCGGGGGAAATGATGCTCTCTTCTGTCTCTGTGCTGTCTGGGGAGGTGAACTGCCGGGAGAGTGCGTCAGGTTTGATGTTCTTTGAACCGGGTCTGTAAGTTAAGATGTAGTTGAAACGGTTAAAAAACAAAGACCAACGTGCTTGTCTGGGAGTTAACCGCTTCGCATCCCTGAGGTACGTGAGATTCTTGTGATCGGTCCATATTAGAAAAGGGGCTACCGTGCCTTCCAACCAGTGACGCCACTCTTCTAATGCCAACTTGACGGCCAGTAGCTCCCGATTTCCCACATCATAGTTCTTTTCAGCAGGGGATAAACGTTTAGAAAAAAACGCACATGGGTGTACCTTATTGTCCGTTGGAGACCTTTGGGAGAGTACAGCTCCAACTCCTGAGTCCGAGGCATCCACTTCCAGGATGAATTGGCGCTTGGGATCTGGGTGACACAAAACTGGTGCTGAGGAAAACAATGATTTGAGTTTGTTAAATGCGGCATTGGCCTCAGGGTTCCACTTGAAAACTATGTTAGTGGATGTTAGTTGGGAGAGAGGAGAAGCAATTCGGCTGTAGTCTTTTATGAACCTTCTATAAAAGTTGGCAAACCCAAGGAAACGCTGGAGCTGTTTCCTGGAGTCAGGAACTGGCCAGTTTACCACAGCCTCAATCTTAGCTGGGTCAGTTCTGTAACAACCCCCTTCAAATATGAAGCCCAGGAAAGATACAGAGGTGACGTGGAACTCACACTTTTCCCCTTTAACAAACAGTTGGTTCTCATGTAGTCTCTGTAACACAGTCCTGACCCTCTGAACGTGCTCCTTTAAATCCCTGGAATAGATGAGAATGTCATCTAAGTACACAAAAACAAAATCGCCAATGAAGTCCCGGAGCACGTCATTCACCAGGGCTTGAAAGACAGCAGGGGCGTTGGTTAACCCAAATGGCATGACTAGATACTCGAAATGTCCAAGCGGGGTCTTAAAAGCGGTCTTCCATTCGTCTCCCTCCCTTATACGAACCAGATGGTATGCATTCCTGAGGTCTAGTTTCGTAAAGATAGTGGCAGATTGTAGTTGTTCATGGATGGAGTCAATGAGGGGGAGTGGATATTTATTTTTAACTGTGATACTATTAAGGCCCCGATAATCGATGCAGGGACGAAGAGCACCGTCTTTCTTGGAGACGAAAAAGAATCCCGCCCCCACAGGAGAAGTGGAGGGGCAAATAATGCCTGAAGCTAAGGACTCTTCAATATATTTTCTCATTGACTCCCGTTCAGGACCCGACAGATTGTACAATCGACTGGCAGGCAAGGGTGACCCAGGAAGGAGGTCAATTGCACAATCGTAAGGTCGGTGAGGAGGAAGAGAAAGAGCCCGCTGTTTGTCAAACACCGGGGCCAGGTCGTGGTAAACAGGGGGAACCATGGAAATGTCAGTAGCCTCTTTAGGTGTACTTTCAGGAGGAGATTGAGTGGTGATGGCAGAGCGTAGACAGTGTTTTAAACAATTTTCGCTCCATCCTTCAATTCTTCTCCATTTCCAATTTATGTGTGGGTTATGTTCCTGAAGCCACGGATAACCCAAGATCAATTGGGTGCGGGGAGACTCGAATACAAAAAAATCCGTCATCTCATGATGATTTCCTGATGTTATCAGGTGCAGTTTAACAGTCTTACTGCAGATACGGGCTAAGGTCTCACCAGTAACTCCAGTGATAGAAATTGAAGGAATTTCAAGAGTGGGCAGTGAAAAGTTTCTGACTAGATCCAAACTTATTAAATTTTGTTCTGCACCAGAGTCAAGAAGAGCAGACACAGAATGACGATCCTGATTTATTTGGATGATGGTAGGGAGCATAAAACGATGTGCAGAACAGAATGCTGAAGTGCCCACCAGTACAGTCCTCCTTACTGGTGGGCATTCTCGTTTCCCCTAAATGGACAACTAGCAATGAAATGGCCAGGCTTTCCACAATACATACAAAGCTTGGAATTGATTCGTCTTTGTCTCTCCTCAGGGGTTAAACGAGTTCGTCCGATCTGCATTGGTTCAGATTCAGGCAGGACAGAATACCTCTCTACTGGAGGTTTAGGGGACGGACCAGCAGCGGGTGCCTCTTGGTTTTTGTAGTTCGCTGACGGACTTTTGTAGGCGCGGGGCTCACCTGGTGTCGTGAACCCGGAAGTGAAGCGGTTGTGGGAAGTGTAGTCCCGCTCTCTTCTTCGTTCCCGGAAGCGCTCGTCTATCGAGACAGCCAGCTCGATCAGCTCGTCAAATCCCTCTGGTTCGTCTCTCGTGGCAATTTGGTCCTTCAAAGGGTCAGAAAGAGAATTTAGGAAAGTACCTTGCAGTGCTGTGTCGGGCCACCCGGTTTGTGCTGCGATGATGCGAAACTCGAGGGCGTATTCAGCCACTGGTCGTCGGCCCTGACGTAGCCCCAGGAGTCGCTTTACGGCGTTGGGCATCTGCAAGGGACGGTCAAAAATTCGGCGAAACTCTCCTAACAATGTATCAAATGAAACGTGATCCAAGTCGTGGAATTGTAGGAAAGAATCAACCCAACGAAGTGCGTCACCTTTCAGCTGGTTGGTGAAATATGTTATCTTGGCGATGTTGTTTGAATATAACTGTGGTGCTCCCTTGAAGGCGAGTTTAATTTGCAACAAAAACCCTCCACACAGGCTAGGGTCGCCAGAAAAATATTCTGATGGTTTGGTAATTACCTGTTGGTTCGTGGCAGAGTCCTTAGGTTCCGTCTTGGACACTGGAGGAGTTTTAGAAGCTGGGGAAGGTGAGAGTTTTTGGTTAAGAGAAAACACCATACCTCCCAGTTCTCTCATATTGTCCTGAACCTCCTGTTGTTGTGTAAGAACCCGACGTAGCATTCCTTCGAGTTGATTGATGCGGTCCATCTCGGATGAGGAGGCAGTCTGTTGGTTTCTGGTCTCGTTCTGGGCGTTGTCTGGCTGAAGCATTTCTGTCACGACTCGGGGAACCCAGAGTTGTACGAGACCAGAAAGGACAAGATACAGTTAGCAGGAATAGTGATGTTTATTTATATACAGTGCAATATATACAGTGGTTCATCTCTTGGAGATCCTGGGGAAGAGAGGGTTGGATCAGTGGAGTCCACTTGCAGCGTTCGTATAGTGATTGTTTTGTGTTTCCTTACAGATGAGGTGCTGAGCGTGGGTGAGATCCACCAGAGATCACCAGAGACAGAATCCAGGGGAATAGTCGGTACAGGTTTGATGGGCGTGTGGCTGGAAGGCAAGGCACGGAGGACTGGAACCTGGACCACGGGAACTCCGAACCAAACAGGAGTCGAGGAGACAGGATGACTGTAGGCACAAGAAAGGAGGTGAGTTTCTCTCGTACTGAAACACAACACTGGCTGAAAGCATAAATACCGTAAACAGGAATCAATGCTTCAGCGATGAGTCACACTAGACTGCAGCCTTAAATAGTGGAAGGTCCTCATCAGAAGGATGGCCGCCAGCTGGTGGAAATCAGCGGCCAATCAGGAGGCAGTGTTGCAGGCAGTGGAACTCATCACAATATGCGCAGAAAATCTGAACATGAAGGTGTCTACAGAGCAAAGTTTTGTGAATGACTCACTATGAAACCCAAGCATGGTTTTTTCTTCAATTATTGTGTTTTTAAATGTGGTTGAGGAAGATTTGAAAACTGCTTGGAAGCCACAGTAGAATGTCATGCCAATGGAAAAACTAACAGAAACAAAGGCCTTACAATTTTGGATTTTTTTAAGGAATAGGATAAAGTTTCACCTATTATTAAGAAGTTGCTGATGAAGTTTGGTTAAAAAGTGAATACATTGATTGATGGGTTTTAAACCAAACCGGCAGCTTCTACAAAAATGATCACACAAGAAACAAGAGTTATCATATGATATTGAACTTTGCAAAGTGGGAAATCGTCTCCTAAAAAGCAGAGAATGAAGTCCGATTTGCAAAGGCCTGCATGCACCTTTTATTCACTTGGTGGGCGGGTATTTTTTACAACAGAACAGGTTCAGACAGTTTTCACACAATAGATGTGGTCAGTTTTGACCGAGACAAGAACAGCAGGTTTAAAACAAAGAGCAAACATTGGCCCTCATGCACAAAAATGTTCGTATTCTTATCCTAACTTCCTCCTACTTTTGTTCGTACGAAGCGTTCGTACGAACATGCCACGTCAGATCCAACAAAGTCTTCTATCGTCAGGAAATGTGTGTATATGAGCTGTGTAAATAATGATGAATCCCACCTGTTCTATTCACCTGCTCGTGCACGCGGGAGGTTATTTACATAATTCCCACCCCTCAAAACACCATATAAGGATATAGTTTCCTGCCACCGCGAGCAGGAAGTGTCCATTCATTCCGGCTTTTATGCATCAGAAAACACACAAATGCGTTTGGCGAATTACAATTGACTCGCCTTTGATCATAGTGTCAGCCCCGGATCTGAGCGCAGACCCACACAGAATACAGATGACATCAGTGAGCGCCCACAGTCAACAGGCAGTTTATATTAAAAATGACATGAGACAACTGGTTTCGCCTTTCTTCTCCCCTGTCTCTGCAGCAGCGCTGTGTGTGTGTGTGTGTGTGTGTGTGTGTGTGTGCCGACAGTGGCGCGTGGCGTGGTGGCGGGGGGCGCGTTGCGTGGCACACGGTGGTCGACATGAGTGGCGCGGGGGACGCGCGCGGGTGGCGCAAGGTGGTGGACGTGGGGGGGGTTGAAGCCGCTTTAATTAAACCAATATGTGTGGTTGCATTTAATTGTTTTTAAACTCAAAATATTTTCTAAATAACGAAATATAAAGTTATTAGTGGAGAAAAGGCAGTCTGGATGACAGCAGACTGACGCTCCTAAAATATACGACAGGTCTGGACCACACGTAAATTCTGTTCGTATCTGAAAAAAATCCTAGGATACGAAAACATTGTTGGATGCCACAAATGATCCCAAATCACTCGCACGCACAGTATAAGCACAAATCTGTGCGTACGAACGGTTTGTGCATGAGGGCCATTGTTTTAGGCTTCTATTAGAAGGGCGGAGCCTAATTATCAAATTCAGTGACGTAGTCCTTCTTGGGAGGGCGGAGCCTAATCCACCACAACTACGGACAACATCTATCCTTTGATGACTGTGATGTCACAGTCATCAAAGGCGATGTCAGAGTCATGACTGTGATGTCACAAAGGAACAGCTTGATGCCATCAGATGACATCATAAGAACGTTTAGAATAAATATACATGCTACAAGTCTTAAACCTCCATTCAATGTTGGAGTGGAGAGTGTTGTAAACAACAGATCCACAATTTAACAACCAACTAGCAGAAATAGTACCATCTTTCAATCAAGCACTTTTGAAAAGGGAAGGTTGAAATTTTTTTAAAAAGTGTAGCAGAACAGTTAATTTTAAAAACTAAGTCTGCATCGCTATCAAGCGTCCCCTGGTCCTTTGGACCTACAAAAAGGACGCAGACCTCACTGCCCGGCACAAGAGCCTTCCATATGCGCACAAAAAGAGTGTGAAACCATCAAAAAAGCTGACCAGGATATGTGTGAGATGGCTGGAAAACAACAGAATGTTTTCAGAAAAGCAATAATTTCTGTTCTTCGCCACATTTAATTTACTGTCTGGAGGTTTGGGGGAAAGCTTGTAAAACTAACAAACTCTATTTTTATCTTACAGAAGAGAGCTGTGAGAATTATTTCTAGAAAACCTTATTGTCATCCCTCAAATATATTATTTAAACAACTGAAAGTACTGAAGTTTTATGATTTGGTGGACTATAATATTTTGTTAGTAATGTATAGGGTTCATAAGAATATGCTACCCTCAAATATTCAAATGTGTTTCTTTAAGAGAGAAAGCTGTTACAGTCTAAAGGGAACTGAAATTTTTATAAAGCTGAGGTATAGGACCAGTTTAAAGGGACGGTTTATTTCAAATATGGGAATCGAATTATGGAATGTTTTGGAAATTGATGCTAAAGATGTTGACTCTATGATTAAATTTAAAAAATTATTAAATCTAAATTGTTCACAAAATACTAAAGATGGATGAACAAAATACTAAAGTTTTAGTTAAGCGTCTAACATACTAATTATTGTTGATTGTGAAAATTACTCTTTTCAACTGTTATTTCTATAATGATTATGTTTTGAATTGATTGTTTGAAATTGTTTTGTTTTTGAAAAAAAGGGGCAGACATAATAAGAATTCTTCTTCTTTCTGCCACCTTTCATTTTATGTATTCTTTTTTTCACATATTTATGAAATGTTTTTTTCTTTTTTATGTTTCAATGTAAAATGAATAAATTTAATAATTTTTTTTTTTTTAAAGACAAAGACCCCACCGGTTTGTGGGCAAGACGTAAAGAGAAAAGATTTGAAGTCCTTGCACACTTCAGAAAATTGCCAGAATTGGAAAAAGAACAAAGGGAGGACAATGAAAGGATTATCGACAAATCAAAAGTTAACAGAAAATGTATTATATCTCATTCTAGACGCAAGCGATCACAGCAACTTCGTTACCCTAAGGGGATCTGGGAAATCTGTGGACCTTACTGGTTAAAAAAATATGCCTACATGGCATTTGACCACTCTGGAAGGACTGATTTAAATGTACAAGGCCTAGAAAACCATCAAAAAGGAAATTATTACTCCATCAAACACAGAATAAAAAAGAATGGTCACACACTTCGCCCACAAGATGAAATACTAAAAGTCGAAGCACATAGTACAGACGAAATCTGTGAAAAATATCAAGATCTTTTAGTCCAGGGTCATCCACAGGAAAAAAATGCATTGGTCTCCCAGTGTAAAATATGTAATGCAAGACGCAGACTACCCCAGGATTCATTCATTCATTCAACCTTTATTTAGTCAGGTAAATCTTTTGAACCTCATGGGCTCATTTACGAAAGCGACCTGCTAAAACTAAAGAACAATGAACAGCAGTGGTAGAATTTCCTTAAACAATAAACAATAAACAAACAAACAATAAACAATAGAAAACAAAAGAGAGAAAAAAACAAAAGAAAGTTTTTTTTTTTTTTTTTTAACAAAGTATCAAAAAACTAGCAAAACATTATAAGGTAGACGTATAAAATCAAAGACAGGAACAAATCTGCATTGGTTTTTGCCAGGATTCCAACAGATTCTGAAAACCATTTAGAGAAGTCAAGGTCGAGAGCTTCAGATCTTTTTGTAAGATATTCCATGAAGCAGGAGCGGAGTAGGAGAAGGCCCTTTTTCCAAGTTCAGTCCTCACTGACGGAACACTGCAGGTAATCATGTCCTGAGAGCGCACGCTGTAGCTGCACTCACGCAAAGACATGTAGGAGGAGATGTATGAGGGCAGCAGACCAAGAAGTGATTTAAAGATGAAGATGTACCAGTGGAAGAGTCTGCGTGAGGTTAATGATGTCCAGTTAAAAGATAAGAGAGATAAGAGATAAGAGATAAGAGATTTTTTATTAACATTGCACCAGTAAACCAATACAACGTGATAATGTAAACACAGTCATCCAGAGGGGCAGAGAATGTTAAGCTGCAGCAATTCAAAACATATACATGTTCAAAACATATACATGTTCGTCAGCGCGGCCGTCTCTCATCCATCCTGAATGAGAGCAAAACAGATATGGAAAAAGGAAAAACACAATAGGTATCATTTGTGATATTCAAAAAAAGAATTTATCAAAGATTGCCTGAAGACACTCCATGATAAAGTCCCAAAAACTCTATCAGCATTAAGCACACCACACGAGACATTGTTGCAGTTTTGACGGCAGGCGGGAGGAACAGTCTGTGTGTATCTGTTCAGATAAGAGCAGTTCGCTGGTCTCAGAGCTCGGCTCCAACCGAGAACGCACACACAGAAACCTCTTGGGGGAGGGGGGTTGGGAGGGCAGCGGGCCCTTCAGCTCCCAGCTCAGGAGAAGATTTGTAGGCAGCCTTCAATCCAAGGCCAGAGACCAGATTAGATTTGTTGCTTATTTTTCCAGTCAGACCACAGTGTTCTTTTTACTGCAGTCTTTTAGTCCAGGTGCAGCTTCTGGGTCCAAATCGCCGAATCGAGTCAGGTTCCGAGCTAAAAAGATCCTTCCGTATGTGCCCTGTTTGAATCCGAGCGGCTGTAAAACGAGTCCCACACACCACAGGTCCGCGGCAGCCGCCGCTTCACCACCGTGTGATTCAGCCCGCACAACAGCTGGGAAGGTCATTCATAGCCTGGTTCAAAGCATTTTTGCTGAGCAGGAAGTCTCGCCAGCACGCCGATCGCGGCGGTCCCTCAGCCTTCAGTGGCAGGAGCCACCGGTATCCCAATAAATCACAGAGGTTCCACGTCCCCGACAGAGAGAGCGGACAGTTACATTAGCCTGCTCATCGAGTCCATAATGTAGCTCACCGCATGCGTGTCGAAAGGGCGCTCTGGCTCTCCCCGGCCAGAGCGCTTCGCGGAAATTTTTGTTATCGATAGTATCGATAGATGAAATGGCCCAGAAAGCAGTCCACGCACATAAATCCATCCCAAATTGGTTCGAGCGAGCGCTGAAGAGTTATAGACGAGACAAATGCAGAAGCAAGGAGGGGGAGACCAGGGAGGTGAGGAGCGAAAGGAGATGCGACCTGCCCTGCCGAGAGCTGAGAGAAACAGCTCTCGGCACCCTGTATTAACCAGTGAATACAGGGTGCAGTGGTGGGTACGATAATCACAACCAGTTATGAATCTTAGTGCACCATGATAGACAACATCCAACATCCGCAGGGTGCTTGTAGGAGCATTCATGTAGAGAATGTCACCGTAATCAATGGAGGGAAGGAAAGTCACAGACACAAGGCGTTTCCTGACATTCAGTGATAGACATGATCTGTTTCTGAAAAAGAAACCCAGTTTAACTTTCAGTTTCTTCACTAGGTTTTCCACGTGGAGTTTAAAAGAGAGATGTGAATCGATTAGGATACCCAGATATTTATAGGAATCAACAAACTCAATAGGGACACCATTTGAAGATGGTGTTTTTTAGGATATGTGTGAGATGGCTGTAAAACAACAGAACGTTTTCAGAAAAGCAATAATTTCTGTTCTTCGCCAAGACAAAGACCCAACCGGTTTGTGGGCAAGACGTAAAGAGAAAAGATTTGAAGTCCTTGCACGCTTTAGAAAATTGCCAGAATTGGAAAAAGAACAAAAGCTTTAGAAAATTGCCAGAATTGGAAAAAGAACAAAAGGAGGACAATGAAAGGATTATTGACAAATCAAAAGTTAACAGAAAATATATTATCTGTCATTCTAGACGCAAGCGATCACAGCGACTTCGTTACCCCAAGGGGATCAGGGAAATCTGTGGACCTTACTGTCATGTTTGTGTAGTGAGTTCTACAATAACCACACCGGAGTGTTACTTGAAGCAGGCAGCTTTATCCAAGTTCAGAACTGACGCAACTGCTTCATACATTCAACATGTGCCCTTTATAACAAAGAACCAGGGCGCCCTCTAAAGGCCAACTAGTTTCAGTGCGCATGCTCTCATGCTCAATACAGACACTTATTTAAAGTGCGACTAAACCCAAAATTAACTTTTTTTAGCTGATAAACTCCCTAGAATGTGTTTAAAAAGTTTCAGAGCACTATTTCTGTGTAAATTTTCATGTATTTGTGCGTATTAGTTAAAATCGGCAATATTTGGTCTAAAAACGTGTTCACGGTAGCCCTATGGGTTGAACAGAGGTTATTGCACGTTAATTTTACTATTAGCTCAAATGCTCTGTTGTGACATGTCTGCTCCGTTGTGACGTCACATCGTCTCCTGCCTTAATATAAAACTGGAGCCACTCCCCCGAGAAGGTCACTCCCCCTCCAGAGTTCAGGGGTTGGATTAGCGATTAGCAACATAGCATTAGCATTGATGAGTGAAGCTGTTCCAAGAATAGCTCTTCAAACTGATGTTCACCCACCCTTACACCATCAGGGTACAATCCGTTTGGAGGTGAGTACCATTTTACACCTTTCATTCCATAATTTATCTTTTGAGTATATGACGTGTTTCTTCATGTGCTGTGTTTGCGACCTGCAGCTTTGCTTCGGTGTGGCCCCACATAACATAAGGTCGTGGCGTTTTCATCTGTTGCTGATCAACGTTAAGTTTGTGTTGTAGTTGTGTTTAAATGCTCTGTTCCCCCCTGAGATGAGAATCTGTTCCCCCTGTGTCGGGATCCGACCGTGAGGCGCATCTGAGTTCTGAAACGAGTCCACACTATCGTGTCACAGTTATAGCTCATTTTAATCGACAGCTCCTGGTGATAAATAAATAAATATAAAACCTCCACTAAATAAATAAACCTGGTCTAGAGTGTGGGGTGTAGACTACTGTACAGGTTTTTTATTTATTTATCTCCGACAGAATCTAGTCTGACAAATACAAAGTATCAGCCACCAACACATCATATATAGCCTATTTATAATTTTTATTACTAATATAGAAGGCTGGAAGCAGCTGATAGAGGACAAGAAAACTTCCTGCAAAGATAAGTGTAGGCTTTGTGGTAGGCTAAATCTCATTCAAATTAAAAATATGACTGGAGAAAAATTATTTCTAGCTGCTATTTTTTGATAGTTAATGTCTGGGTTTTTGTTGTTGTTGTTTTTTCATTATTTGAGAGAAAGGGTGCGCGCTCCCGACACAGGGGGAACAGATTCTCACGGGGGAACAGAAATTCGCACAGCACCTGCGTTCTTTTGTTGCAAATAATGTTGTGGATCAAGGTATTTGTAAAATAATAATAATAATCTGTGCAGCAGTATTTATTTTGCACTGGGTCATCTGTTTGACAGGTCAACAAAGTGATAGAACAGTAATGTTTCTCAAGTATGTTTTTTTGTAAGGTGATTAAAAATGTGTTGTTGTTTTTTAGCTCCATATGAGGCGTTCCACATCCAGGGAATCTGAGCCGTGCAGCAGTCCCAAACACTCGAGACCCACCTCGCAGGATGCTCCACCTNGGCTCCTCTCTTGGGGAAGGAACTTCCAATTTATGTCTGAGGCTGGCACCTTGTCTACATTTAAGATTAGACTTACCGGTAAGTCTTTCCTTTTTAATAAATCCTGTGGTTAGGGTTGGCTTGGTTTCCTGAGCTATCCCTTAGTTATGCTGCTATAGGCTTACTGTAGCCTACTCCAGGACAAACTGACCACATTTCCTCAAATGAATAGTTATGAATTAATACAAATGGATAGTTTGTATTTGTAATTGTTTCTATCCTAACAATTTTTTTTTGTCTTTCCTCCTTTAGAAAGATCTGCTCGCCTCCATTCTGAACCTGCCATTCTGTGTCCGTTGCTCCTTTCTGTCCTTTCAAACCTAGCTGGTCGAAGCAGATGGCCGCTCATCCTGAGCCTGGTTCTGCTGGAGTTTCTTCCTGTTAAAAGGGAGTTTTTTCTTTCCACTGTTGCCTTTGTGCTTGCTCTGGATGGGTGACTGTGACTGAATGAAGATTCAACGCAATATGCTGGCTTCCTTGGGTAAATAACTTTACTAATTGACTTTTTATGTATATGAATGTTCCTGTTCAGTGCCCTGAGACAACTTCTGTTGTGATTTGGCGCTATATAAATAAATGTAATTTAATTGAATTTGTTAGGCAATAACGCAATGTTGTCTTTCGTGTCTTTTCCTGTTACTCTGTACTAATCTGGTCCTGCATTCCCAGTTGTCCACTCACCATGTGTTTGGTATAGTTTTCTTTTTATATGTCGCATGTTTCTGTTTGCTCTCCAGTCGAGCATTAAGTGTGTTCAATACATGTTATCCTTGTCCTTTTGGAGGTTTTGTGCACCTGTTTCCTCTAGTTTATTCTTTAAATAAAAATTTGGTTGCCACACGAGAGCATTTAGTTGTATTTAGTTTTTTAAGTGTTCTTCAAAGCTTTTCATTTCCAGCTTGCATTCTAAGTTCCACCCACCTCCAGACCGTGACAATACAAATCAATATTTTTGTTTTAAAATAATGGCTTGTGAACTAACAAAATGCAATACGATTTTGTGTTGCATCTATTTAGGCTTTCTTGACAGCTTGAATATTAAAATTATTGCAAAATTAGTTTTACTAGTAGTCAGTGGATGTCTTGTTCTTTGAAATATCCAAATACATGTGTGTATATAAGTACAGTGCAGCATGACTGGGGTTTTTCTTTGTTTCTTTTTTGTTTGTTTGTTTGTTTGTTTGTTTGTTTGTTTGTTTGTTTGTTTGTTTGTTTGTTTGTAATACTAACAGCTCATAAACATTACAAGTGGCTCTTCATTGTTTGGTTTTCTTCTGTTTTGGCCTGCCATTTGGGCATCAATATGCAAAGGTTTTAAGCACACACAAAAAAATAAAATAAAAATAACTACACAAAACTATTCAAATTTAAAACAGATGGCTAGTTTCCTGAGACTTGTTTTCCTATATGCCATGCCAAGTACGGTAATGTCAAGTCAGTGTGTATATTTAAGAAAATGATCAAAACTATATTGTTAAAAAAATATATGAAGTAGTGTATGTGTATTGTGTTAGTTAGAAAATTAGAAAGAGTTATTCATTTTGTTCTGTTACTGGAAAATTATTATTGTTTGACTGATTGTTTGAAAAAAGGGGCAGATATAATAAGATTTTTTCTTTTTTCTGCTACCTTTTTGTTGTTGTTGTTGTACGTTGTCATTTATGGGATTGTTTTGTATTGTGGTTTTTGTAAAAAAAAAAAAGAACAAATTTAATAAACATAAACATATAGGCAATTTGAGTAGTTTGAATCACTCATCACATTTAATGAGAGATCTCTGCAATAGGAATTATTTGTATAATTTTGATGCCAGCTGTTAAATTCACCTTGGCTGTCCCTTGCTATACAATAACACATTTCATGAGCATGCACATTAAAAAAATTAATAAAAATAAAGACTTAAAAGCTGTTTTTTTTATTCCTTGCAAATTATGTACGGTACATTAGTAACAAGAGTAGACACATTCTCCAATATAGTGACAACCTTTGTAGAGATGTTCACCCCCCACTATCTGTAAATTATTTTACTGGAAAGGGCAATGAGGGCCATAAGTCTGGCCTGTGCAGATCCATTTTATGCTCACTGCTCTTTTGAAAAATATATGTACTGTAGGTGCAATTTCCATTCACATATCAATTTAGATTGCTGGTGTTTATGGTTATGTGTATTTATCTAAAAAAGCTAAGTCTGATCCTCTGGACATTCAAAAAATAAAACAAAACAAAGCAAAAAAAAAAAATGTAGAAACGTTTCGTCTTTCGTCCGAAAGACTTCCTCAGTCTGAGTTGCTGTGTTCAGCTCAGTCTTATAAATAGCACCCTCCCACAGTGTTGCACAACCAGTTGGCTGATGACAGCCTGAAACCAGCTGCTCACATGATCAAGGAGGGCCATCAGCCTAACAATGGATCATTAGCACCCTGATGGTTGTTTGCTATTCACAGAGGGCTGAGTGATACTAGCAATAACAGCATTGTAAGAGGGGGACAGTTGAACCCGGAGGCCTCCACCCCTGTTTAATGATGGACGGTTTCTTTTCACAAAGATGGCCTCCTTTACTCCTCTCTCAAACCATCGTTCCTCTCTATCAAGGATGTGAACATCTTCATCCTTGAAAGAGTGACCGCTGGCGTGGAGATGAGTGTAGACTGCAGAGTCCTGACCTGATGATGTTGATCTTCTGTGCTGGGCCATCCTTTTGGCCAGTGGCTGTTTAGTTTCCCCGATATAAGACTGATCACAGCCCTCCTGACACTGAACAGCATACACAATATTACTCTGTTTGTGCCGGGGGACTGGATCTTTGGGATGAACCAGTCTTTGCCGTAATGTATTTTGGGGTTTAAAAGCCACTGGGACGTTGTGTTTAGAGAATAAACGTCTCAATGTCTCTGAAACTCCCGCAACATACGGAATGACCACTGGTCTGGGTCTGGGTTCCTTCTTTTCACCTGATGGCTGGCTGGAGTCCTGTTTGGGTTTCTTCTCTGCTTTCAGGAAGGCCCAGTTAGGATATCCACATTTCCCTAGAGCCTGTTTTGTGTGTGATTTCTCCTTCTGTCTGGCTCCTAAGTTAGTGGGGACGCTGTCTGCTCTGTGGTACAGAGTCCTGATGACTCCTAACTTGTGCTCCAGAGGGTGATGGGAGTCGAACTGTAAATACTGGTCTGTGTGGGTGGGTTTGCGGTACACATCAGTTTGCAAAGTGGCATCATTCCCAAGAGCCTGGAACTGAAATCGTCGGTCAGCGGGGACCGAGCAAGCAAGATCCTTCAGAAGGCACAGACGCAGCTGCTGAATGAACGGGTAAGACAGACCAATTTTACTATTGAGGCCTTGAAGACCAAAGAAGAGCACATTAAACAAAAACTAACAACGTGCCTAGATCAGACCACACTTCAGCAAGTGATGGACTGTACAGATCAGGCACGCTTAGCACAGCATGCCAGGTCCAAGACTCGACAGCAAAACAAATTTAACTTACTGATAACTCGTCAACACCATCACAATTCCAATGACAACACGTTCAGTGTAAGGCAACACTTCACTACACAGCTACATGCCAGGGAGACAGAGACGTGGGTGAAGAATTTATCTGACAGACAGCTCACCCAGCCAGAGACAGAGATTCTTGCCAGGGGACTAAACTTTGCAGTGGCACCAAGTAGAATTCCTCTAGTAGAGATGATCACAGCCACTGAGTCAGCCATCCGTAATAACAAAATTAGAGAGTTTGAAGCAGAACAACTCAGAGTGAAAGTTTCAGCCTGTCTCAGTAATGCTAAACCACCACCTTCCAACATCAGTAGAGAAGAGAAAGATGCACTCAACACTCTTAGCAAGGACAAAAACATCATAATTCTCCCAGCAGACAAAGGAAGGTGCACAGTGATTTTGAACCAGAAAGACTATCATGAGAAAGTTATGTCACTCCTTAGTGACGTAACCACTTATGAACCACTGAAAAGAGATCCAGGAAGTGGTTACAAGAAGAAGTTGATAGATTGCCTGAAAGTTTTAAAGCAGGACAAGGCTATTGACAGTATTCTGTACCACAGACTGTACCCAGGGGAGGCCACGCCCAGTCTGTATGGTTTACCCAAAATCCACAAACAAGGTGTACCTTTAAGACCAATTGTTAGCATGATTAACTCGGTCACTTACAATGTTTCCAAATATCTGGCATCTGTACTCATCCCTTTAGTTGGCAGCTCAGAACATCACATACAGAACACCATGGACTTTGTGGAGAAGGTGAAGGGTGTCATCATGGAGACTGATGAAACAATGGTCTCTTTTGATGTCACATCACTCTTTACGTGCATCCCTGTTGATGAAGCAGTAGAGGTGGTCTGTTTAAGGTTAAAATCAGACACCACTCTGAACAGCAGGACCACACTTTCCACAGAACAACTGTGTCAACTCTTGAAACTGTGCCTGCAGTCAACCTACTTCACATATGGGGAGCAATATTATAGGCAGAAACATGGGTGTGCTATGGGGTCTCCAGTTTCTCCTATTGTTGCCAACCTGTACATGGAGGAGGTAGAAAAGAAAGCCTTGACTTCCTTTTCAGGGAGACCACCAAGTCATTGGTTCAGGTATGTTGATGACACCTGGGTTAAAATTAAATCTCAGGAAGTCCAACATTTCACTGATCACATCAACTCTGTGGATAAATATATCAAGTTCACACGAGAAGATGTAAAAAATGGCAGGTTGGCTTTCTTGGACTGTGAGGTCTCAGTTTCTGATAGAGGAAATTTGCAAACTGATGTGTACCGCAAACCCACCCACACAGACCAGTATTTACAGTTCGACTCCCATCACCCTCTGGAGCACAAGTTAGGAGTCATCAGGACTCTGTACCACAGAGCAGACAGCGTCCCCACTAACTTAGGAGCCAGACAGAAGGAGAAATCACACACAAAACAGGCTCTAGGGAAATGTGGATATCCTAACTGGGCCTTCCTGAAAGCAGAGAAGAAACCCAAACAGGACTCCAGCCAGCCATCAGGTGAAAAGAAGGAACCCAGACCCAGACCAGTGGTCATTCCGTATGTTGCGGGAGTTTCAGAGACATTGAGACGTTTATTCTCTAAACACAACGTCCCAGTGGCTTTTAAACCCCAAAATACATTACGGCAAAGACTGGTTCATCCCAAAGATCCAGTCCCCCGGCACAAACAGAGTAATATTGTGTATGCTGTTCAGTGTCAGGAGGGCTGTGATCAGTCTTATATCGGGGAAACTAAACAGCCACTGGCCAAAAGGATGGCCCAGCACAGAAGATCAACATCATCAGGTCAGGACTCTGCAGTCTACACTCATCTCCACGCCAGCGGTCACTCTTTCAAGGATGAAGATGTTCACATCCTTGATAGAGAGGAACGATGGTTTGAGAGAGGAGTAAAGGAGGCCATCTTTGTGAAAAGAAACCGTCCATCATTAAACAGGGGTGGAGGCCTCCGGGTTCAACTGTCCCCCTCTTACAATGCTGTTATTGCTAGTATCACTCAGCCCTCTGTGAATAGCAAACAACCATCAGGGTGCTAATGATCCATTGTTAGGCTGATGGCCCTCCTTGATCATGTGAGCAGCTGGTTTCAGGCTGTCATCAGCCAACTGGTTGTGCAACACTGTGGGAGGGTGCTATTTATAAGACTGAGCTGAACACAGCAACTCAGACTGAGGAAGTCTTTCGGACGAAAGACGAAACGTTTCTACATTTTTTTTTTTGCTTTGTTTTGTTTTATTTTTTGAATGTCCAGAGGATCAGACTTAGCTTTTTTAGATTTTTCTACCTGGATTATTGAGCATGCATCAGAGTGTTATGTGTATTTGTATGTTCACACAGCTTTGGTTCTTTGTTCATATGCAGCAATGACATTAGTCTGTGCAAACCTTGCAGCTGCACACTTCAAAGAGCAGTATGTATTGGTACGGCTCAGCAGGGGGGAACACAAGCCCAATAGAGACCTCAAAATGAATTAAAACTGCCTGTCATTTTCTGGGGCTAGCCAGCTTGACAGAGGTTATGCTTCTCTTCTTCATTTTCTTCCTTTCACCCTTTTCGACATCTTACTCAAAGCTAGAAATTAAAGATTGCAGATTATCTTGGAAACTCGCCCTGCAGCAAGGGAAAGTTGAAAGCAATTAAACTTTCTTGGATGAAATCATAGAAATTATGTCCAACGTTAATGTGAATGCTGGCTGCTGCAGGTAGAGCATGGATTAAAGAAACTAGAGAGCACAACAGTGCACACAAAAGGTGCAGGGCTGGAGATATAATCCACCTCAAACAGCTTTGAAATAGTGGTGATTCTTACACACAGTGTGCTATTGATGAGCCTTTCAGTCACAAAGCAACAAAATCACCTCCACTATTTGCAGTAACTGGCAGACTGCCACTTGTCACTGGACCAAGAAAAGTACAACCAAAGGTCAACATGTTGTTGACAAATTATCACTGCATGTTCACAAACTTTTCTTTTATTGTTCTTTAAAATAATAACTGGAATTTTGGGTCCAGATAATCCAAAAGAGAATGTGTCATAAAATGGGTCAATGAATTATGCGTACAGTATACCATTTAACGTGAATGGACTGCATGATATTTGCATCTCATTCATATTTTTACATGTACGTTTTTGTATGTTTTTACCTTGATGTGAGCTGATTTGTTGTTGTTTTCTGTCCTTCTATTGCATCTTAATTATGTAAACACTTCAAAGCCCCTTGATCACATTTTGGAAATCAAATGACTGACTGTGAAAAAGAATGGGGAAAAAATAGAATTTTTCTACTTCTGGCAGTTTATACAAAATGTCAAGCATGCCAGACTTTTTTTTTTTTTTAAGCTAAGAAATGACATGTCATTTTAGTTCTCAGAAATATGGCTTCTGGCAACTGGGCTGGATGCTAAAGAAATGTCAGTGCATGAGCCACTTTTTGATAAGTGTCTCGTTAAACACGTCAGACTGAGTCACTTTTGCTCACAGAAATCGAAAAATGTTCTCCCATTGCATTGTTCCGATTTGATTGTTAGTATAAGAAACATCAAGACCTCCTCTTGTCAGCAGCTTTCCAGGAAGTTTAACTTCAACCGAGTTGAACACTGGCTGATTGCTTTGATACATATTCTTACAACCAATGGAAACAAGTCACCCAAAATAAGGACATCGGACAAATTTGAAGTAAATCTGAAAAACTGGGTTAGTGTTTTGTCATTTATTTATTTTATAGTTTTACTATAGAAATGGTATTAAGTTCTGTATTGTTCTGTTTTGCACCAAGTTTTGGCCTAATTACCTGAAGTGAATGGTTCTTGATTTTGGCTGTATCTTGTTTTTATTTTAACTCCAAGAGAATTATACATTTTTTTAATTCATCAAACTTTCTGTTTGACATACAACTTGTAGGGCACCATTTAACAGTTCAGACTGTGGGAATAAGATTTTTTTTAAAATGTGACTGTTGTTAGTTTACAGTGAAATTACCTGTTAATAAATCAAGTTAAAACAAACTATAACTTGGGTGGACCTATGTTGGTAATAGTCATATCAGATATAATTTGACTATCAGGGAGAAATAAATCATGTAAGAATTATGTGTGATAGTTTGTTTTACCAAAGAGCTTCGAGTCACATAGCTGAAACAAATCCAAACAGAAATGATAAGTAAGGAAATGCAAAATTTACTGGAAAAGGTCGTTCTGAATCTGCAGTGGAGGAAGTGAGCATAAGTTTTAAGAGTTCACTTAAAAGCAGGCAGTTGAATGTTTGTTTCTACTGAATCCTATTACTCCTTACTTGATTCTTTGTGTTGAAAGTCTCTGAGGGAAATGGCAAGGATTCCAGACATCCAATGAAAGCAAGTGCAGTTCTTTGGATGAGACAAGAGAGCAGACAGGCCAAACAGGCTCAAAGGCTGAGCAAGTGTTAAGACATACAATTTGTTTTTCACGTTAATACAATATTTTTAGACTAAATAAAAAATTGTTAAAAATATCAAATTATATTATGATTACCGTAGTTCTGACATTTCCATGCACAGGAAAAAAACAAACACTCATTGTAATTCAAATAAACTCATACCACCAGAAAGACTGATCTAACCAGTCAGATGCATGTTCATCAGGAGTTGTTAAAAATGACTGTAAAGAAAACCACCCACTTGAACTCATTCTGGAATTGAAGTGGTTAGTGGATAACAGAATAAAACAGAAATTTGAACATGTCATTTATGTTGGCAATTTGTTTCTGTACAGTGCCCTGAGATAACGTATGTTGTGAATTGTTGCTATATAAATAAACTGAATTGAATTTCCATTTATCCATCCATCCATCCATCCATCCATCCATCCATCCATTCTTCTATTATTTTCTGCTTGTTCTGAAGTTGGGTAGCAGGGACAGCAGCTTGAGCAGGGAAGCATAGACATTTTGTTCCACAGCCATCTCTTCCAGCTCTTCTGGGAGGATTCCAAGGCATTCCCAGATCAACCCATAGACACCATCTCTCCAAGGTGTCCTGGGTCTTCCCCAGGGTCTCCTCCTGTAGGAGAACTGCCTTCTCCAGCAACCTCACTCAGCAGCTAATCAGCTGATTAGCTACACCTCCACCTGCCTCCTAGACCTTCACCTCCTGCTCTACTTAAACCACAACCAGACGTTCAGCCGACGCTCGAACATTTGATTACCTTGGGTAATATTGTCACAGCCTCAGATTCTTAGTTTTGACTCGTCTGCACTAACCTGTTTGCCTTTGCCCGTTTGTTCAGCTCCTGTCCAGTCCTGCTTGCTCACTCGTCTCCTAGGCTGCGTCTGGTTGCCAACCCTGCACAACACCAAACCCATAACTAAGGACTTCATTCTGGACATCTTCACCACTCATCAACTTCATCTGTACTTACCCACTGGACCGGCAGTCTCCTCTGGACCTCGCCTTCTGTGGAACCATTACTCCAACGTCACCTGCAAACATATTCTACAGTAAGGACAAATTCTACTAGTGGCACAATTATTATAAAAGAATCATCTGGGCCTCAGGATATTCACCGCCTTTTCTCGTCTCTCCCCACAGCCCATTCCAGTTCCTGCACTGTAAATAAAAGATCACTTTTGTACTCGCTTGTCCTCGTGTTCTTTGATCTGCCATTTGGGGTCAAATTCTGTATACACCATGTTACCTCCTAGGTGAACATGCACAAAGCACCTCCCTAGGGAGGAGCCCAGGGAGCATCCTTACCAGATACCAAACCACCTCAACTGGCTCCTCGATGTGGAGGAGGAGGAGTTTGTGTTAACCACAGGCATAACACAAACTCCTTCTTTTTATTTTCTCCAATAAAAGGCAAAAGTAAAATAAGTAGAACCAGGTGGGACGCAAACCCGCTTCCCCAAGTCAAGATAAAACTTAGTGTGGAAGGCGGACGCTGTAACCACTCAGCCACAGACTCATATTGGATATTTTAGGAGTCCACTTTTACTATAAAGGATTCACCCCACCCGTGGATCGACTTTGTTGTTGTCTCATCTGATCTGCGGCCGCATGTCCTGGACACTCGGGTGAAGAGAAAGGCGGAGCTGTCAACTGACCACTACCTGGTGGTGAGTTGGCTCCGATGGTGGGGGAGGATGCCGGTCAGACCTGGCAGACCCAAACGTATTGTGAGGGTCTGCTGGGAACGTCTGGCAGAGTCTCCCGTAAGACGGAGCTTTAACTCCCACCTCCGGGAGAGCTTTGAACACGTTCCGAGGGAGGCGGGGGACATTGAGTCCGAGTGGGCCATGTTCCGCGCCTCTATTGTCGAGGCAGCTTATCAGAGTTGTGGCCGCAAGGTTGTTGGTGCCTGTCGTGGTGGCAACCCTCGAACCCGGTGGTGGACACCGGCGGTGAGGGATGCTGTCATGCTGAAGAAGGAGTCCTATTGGGCCTTTTTGGCCTGTGGGACCCCGGAAGCAGCAGATAGGTACCGACAGTCCAAGCGGCATGCGGCTCGGGTGGTTGCTGAGGCAAAAACTCGGGCGTGGGAGGAGTTCGGAGAGGCCATGGAGAATGACTTCCGTACGGCTTCGAGGCGATTCTGGTCCACCATCCGGCGTCTCAGGGGGGGAAAGCGGTACGCGACCAACACCATTTATGGTGGGGATGGCGTGCTGTTGACCTCAACTCGGGATGTTGTGAGTCGGTGGGCGGAGTACTTCGAAGACCTCCTCAATCCTACTGGCACGTCTTCCACTGAGGAAGCGGAGCCTGGGGACTTTGGGTCGGGCTCTCCAATCTCTGGTGCTGAGGTCACCGAGGTGGTTAAAAAGCTCCGCGGTGGCAGGGCTCCGGGGGTGGATGAGATTCGCCCTGAGTTCCTTAGGGCTCTGGATGTTGTGGGGTTGTGTTGGCTTACGCGACTCTGCAATATTGCGTGGACATCGGGGGCAGTTCCCTTGGATTGGCAGACTGGGGTGGTGGTTCCTCTATTCAAAAAGGGGGACCGTAGAGTGTGTTCCAACTATAGGGGGATCACACTCTTAAGCCTCCCTGGTAAGGTCTATTCAGGGGTTCTGGAGAGGAGGGTCCGTCGGATAGTCGAACCTCGGATTCAGGAGGAACAGTGTGGTTTTCGTGCTGGTCGTGGAACACTGGACCAGCTCTACACCCTCAGCAGGGTCCTGGAGGGTACGTGGGAGTTTGCCCAACCAGTTTACATGTGCTTTGTGGACTTGGAAAAGGCATTCGACCGCGTCCCTCGGGGGGTTCTGTGGGGGGTACTCCGGGAGTATGGGGTACCAGGCCCATTGATATGGGCTGTTAGGTCCCTGTACGACCGGTGTCAGAGCTTGGTCCGCATTGCCGGCAGTAAGTCAGGCTCGTTTCCAGTGAGAGTTGGACTCCGCCAAGGTTGCCCTTTGTCACCGATTCTGTTCATAACTTTTATGGACAGAATTTCTAGGCGCAGCCAAGGTGTTGAGAGGATCCGTTTTGGTGGCCTTAGAATCGCTTCTCTGTTTTTTGCAGATGATGTGGTCCTATTGGCTTCATCAGGTCGTGATCTACAGCTTTCGCTGGAGCGGTTTGCAGCCGAGTGTGATACGGCCGGGATGAGGATCAGTTCCTCCAAATCCGAGGCCATGGTCTTGAGCCGGAAAAGGGTAGAGTGCCCTCTCCAGGTCGGGGAGGAGGTCCTGCCCCAAGTGGAGGAGTTTAAGTATCTCGGGGTCTTGTTCACGAATGAGGGAAAACTGGAGCGTGAGATCGATAGGCGGATAGGTGCAGCATCCGCAGTGAAGCGGGCGCTGTACCGGTCTGTCGTGGTGAAGAGAGAGCTGAGTCGAAAGGCAAAGCTCTCAATTTACCGATCGATCTACGTTCCCACCCTCATCTATGGTCATGAGCTTTGGGTTGTGACCGAAAGAACGAGATCTCGGATACAAGCGGCTGAAATGAGTTTTCTCCGCAGGGTGTCTGGACTCTCCCTTAGAGATAGGGTGAGAAGCTCAGTCATCCGGGAGGGACTCGGAGTAGAGCCGCTGCTTCTCCACATCGAGAGGAGCCAGTTGAGGTGGCTCGGGCATCTGGTTAGGATGCCTCCTGGACGCCTCCCTGGTGAGGTGTTCCGGGCATGTCCCACCGGGAGGAGGCCCAGAGGAAGACCCAGGACACGCTGGAGGGACTATGTTTCTCGGCTGGCCTGGGAACGCCTTGGGATTCCCCCAGAGGAGCTGCTCCAAGTGGCTGGGGAGAGGGAAGTCTGGGCCTCCCTACTTAGGTTGCTACCCCCGCGACCCGACCCCGGATAAGCGGACGAAAATGGATGGATGGATGGATGGATTCACCCCACGTAACATCTAGGCTACACGCAGGAGTTAGAGAATATTAGTTATATTTTAAAATCCTGGCTAAGGGCAAGAGTTAGAGAATATTAGTTATATTTTAATGAAATTCAGCTCGCCCTGAAAGGCGGAAATGCTCTGTATGGGTGCGCGTTTCGTGTTATTTACGTTCTAACATAAGCTGATTTGTAATCAGTTATTAACAAAAATTAAACTCAGAAACACTAATATATATATTCAGCTAACAAATATTTTTTAGCGGCGTCTCCTCTCTTAAAACACTGTAAGCTCATACATAAGAACTTCCCATCCACTTCAAGAGAACGCCCCATCCACTTCAAGGCAGCTCTCCGGACAATGAGTAATGAGCGGGGGCAGGCCAGGCCGGGCTCTTGGCCAACCAGGGACGAGCTGGGTTGGGGAGGGCCGTGCAGTGCGAAAACGGCTTGTGAATACTTGGTCATGCCCTTTGGACTCACAAATGCCCCTGCCGTTTTTCAAAACTCAATCAATGATGTCCTGAGAGATTTCTTGGACGATTTTTTGTTTGTTTATCTTGATGATATTTTGATTTTTTTCTAAAGACCCTGCTCAGCCCACTGGACATGTCAAAGCAGTTCTCCAGAGGCTCCTAGAGAACAAATTGTATGTGAAAGCTGAGAAATGTGAATTCTCTGTGCCACTGCCTTCTGTGACCTTTCTGGGATTCATTTTTGAAGAGGGACAGGTTTGATCCAACCCAGAGAAAATAAAAGCTGTGGCAGAGTGGCTCACACCCTAAGACAAAAGACAGCTTCAACAGTTCCTGGGCTTTGCAAATTTCTACCGATGCTTCATCAAGAACTATAGTCAGGTAGCCTCTCCATTATTACAACTCACCTCTCCCATCCGTAAGTTTGTCTGGTCCTCAGAGGCGGAGGCCGCCTTCCAGGAACTTAAGAGACTCTTTTTATCCACTCCCATCCTTTCCCATTCTGACCCCCATCGACAGTTCACCGTAGAGGTGGACGCGTCCGCTACAGGTGTGGGAGTGGTGCTCTCGCAGCGATCCCCTACAGATGGTAAGATTCACCCCTGTGCCTTCTTTTCTCTACGTCTGTCTCCCGCCGAACAAAATTACGATGTGGGTAACAGAGAACTGTTGGCCATCAAGATGGCTCTTGAAGAATGGAGACACTGGTTGGAGGGAGCTGAATTACCATTTGTGATATGGACAGATCACAAGAATCTGGCCTACATTCAGGGGGCTAAGAGGCTCAATGCCCGTCAAGCACGTTGGTTTTTATTTTTTGCATGCTTCAATTTCTCCATCACTTACATACCCGGCTCTCGTAACATTAAACTTGATGCTCTTTCCCGCCAGTTCTCTTCTGAGACCGAATCACCTGAGAATATTCTGCCCCACTCCTGCACAGTAGCAATCGTGACCTGGGACATCAATAGAGAAGTCCTGGAGGCCCAGAAGACTGAACCGGACCCTGGCACTGGTCCCCCTGGGAGGAAGTATGTTCCCTCTGCAGCCATCAGCAAGGTCCTCTATTGGATCCATTCAGCCAAGTTCTCCTGCCATCCAGGTATGAGTCGCACCCTCTCCTTGACAAAGAGACATTCTGGTGGCCTAACATGGAGAGGGATGTCAGACAATTCGTGTCTGCCTGCACCACTTGTGTATGTAATAAAGCCACTAACAAACCCCCAGCTGGTCTCCTCCTTCCACTCCCTACGCCTGGGCGTCCGTGGTCCCACATAGCCCTGGACTTTGTCACCGGACAACCAGTTTCTGAGGGTAATTCTGTTGTGTGTACTATCATCGACCGTTTCTCCAAGGTGGCACACTTCATACCCCTGGTAAAACTACCCTCAGCATCTGAGATGGCACAGATCATGGTCAAACATGTTTTTCGTCTGCATGGTATATCTCTTGATGTTGTTTCTGACAGAGGCCCTCAATTCATCTCCCAAGTCTGGAAAGCCTTCTGTCAAGCTCAGGGAGCCATCTCCAGCCTGACGTCTGGTTATCACCCTCAATCAAATGGGCAGACTGAGAAGTGGAACCAGGAGCTTGAAGCCGCTTTGGGGTGCGTTATTGAACATAACCCAGTCTCCTGGAGTCAACACCTGCCTTGGGTTGAGTATGCACACAATTCCCAAGTTTTGTCTGCGAATGGTTTGTCCCCGTTTGAGGCCTCTTTGGGATACACTCCGCCCTTATTTCCCTCACAAGAAACTGACATTTCTGTTCCCTCTGTCCAGCATCATCTCTGTCGGTGTCGCAGGGTTTGGCGCCAGACCAGGGCAGCTTTCCTCAGGACGGTTGAACAAAACAAACGGTTTGCTGACCGCCACCGTTCTTCTGCTCCCAATTACCAGGTGGGGTAGAAGGTTTGGTTGTCCACCAGAGACATTAAATTGAAGGACACTCCTAGGAAGCTGGCCCCCAGGTTCATTGGCCCCTTCCCCGTTGTCAGGATCATCAATCCTGCTGTTGTCCATCTTCAACTGCCTTCCGCCCTGCAAATCCATCCCATGTTCCATGTCTCTCAGATTAAGCCCATCTCCGTCAGCCCACTTCACCCACCTGCCGACCCTCCTCCTCGATACATCAATGATGACCCTGTCTACTCCGTCCGGCACCTGCTGGACGTTCGTCGCAGGGGTCGGCGACTCCAGTACCTGGTGGATTGGGAGGGCTATGGCCCAGAGGAGCGATTGTGGGTTCCCCTCTCCTTCATTCTGGATCCCTTCCTTATCTCTTCTTTTTACAGGGACCACCCGGACAGGAGATCACCTGGAGGCAATGCTAGCCTCAGATTCTTAGTTTTGACCCATCTGCACTAACTTGTTTTGTCTTTGCCCGTTTGTTCAGCTCCTGTCTAGTCCTGCTTGCTCACTCGTCTCCTAGGCTGCGTCTGGTTGCCGACCCTACACACCAAACCCATAACTAAGGACTTCATTCTGGACATCTTCACCACTCATCAACTTCATCTGTACCTACCCACTGGACCCGCAGTCTCCTCTGGACTTCACCCTCTGTGGAACCATTACTCCAACGTCACCTGCAAACATATTCTACAGTAAGGACAAATTCTACTAGTGGCACAATTATTATAAAAGAATCATCTGGACCTCAGGATATTCACCGCCTTTTCTCGTCTCTCCCCACAGCCCATTCCAGTTCCTGCACTATAAATAAAAGATCACTTTTGTACTCGCTTGTCCTCGTGTTCTTTGATCTGCCATTTGGGGTCAAATTCTGTATACACCATGTTACCTCCTAGGTTAACATGCACAAAGCACCTCCCTAGGGAGGAGCCCAGGGAGCATCCTTACCAGATACCAAACCACC
>JBBPBX010046193.1:0-11176 GCA_038048925.1 Garcialebias charrua | reverse complement strand
AGTGGAAGTGGTCTCCAGCTACAAATACTTGGGTGTACACATGAATGATAACCTCAGCTGGAGCAACAACACCACCAGCCTGATCAAGAAAGGTCATCAGAGACTCTACTTCCTCAGACGGCTGAGACGAGCTGGTCTGAGCAGCCCAGTTCTCACCTCCTTCTACAGGTGTGCAGTGGAGAGCATCCTGTGCTCCAGCATCAACGTGTGGCATGGAGGCTGCACAGTTGAAGAGAGGAAAGCTCTGCAGAGAGTGGTGAAGGCTGCACAGAAGTCTGTTGGAGTCAGTCTCCCCACCATCACAGACATTTACACCTCCAGATGCAGGAAAAGAGCCACCTGCATCATGAAAGACCTCACTCATCCAGCACACTCACTCTTTGCCCCACTCCCCTCAGGACGGAGGTTGAGGAGCATCAAGTGTAGAACCACTAGACTGAGGAACAGCTTCTACCCTGAGGCTGTTAGACTCATGAATAAATAAAAAATAAAATAAAAAATAAACACTGCAAAATATCACATCATGCTGATGCTGATCTGTTTTCTTGTTGCTGTATTCATCTGTGACCATCTGCTCATACAAACTCATGTTCGTGCTGCTGTTTATTCCCACTATATTAGGCTTAGTGTATTACTAGTTGATGCTTTTCTTAGTTAGTTCTAGATGTTATTACTGTTTTTCTCTTTCATTGTTGTTGGATGTAACTGGGACCTCGTGTACATAATCTCGTTTTCATCTCATGTACCACATGCGGTGCAAATGACAATAAAGACTCTCTGACTCTCTGACTCTGACTCTCTGACTCTGACTCTTACTACAGACGTAATAATGAGTGTCCTAACAACTGTGTTCAGTCGAGAGGGTAATCCAATGTATCTTGTTACAGATAATGGTACTCAGTTTACTTCGCATGTGTTTAGTACTTTTCTGAGAGAGAGAGAGAGAGAGAGAGAGAGAGAGAGAGAGAGAGAGAGAGATACAGCACTTAAAGTCAAGTGAATATATTATCCTAAAGCAAATGGTGCTGTGGAAAGGTTTAACAGAGTGCTTAAAGACTGCATACAAACAGCTGAAAGAAGTCACAGCTCATGGAAGGAAGCTGTCACTGAATTCCTTCACAACTACCGAGCTACTCCTCATGCAACCACCGGAGTTACTCCATTTGAACTACTGAGGAACAGAAAGATGCGTACCAAGTTAAACATACTCCCAGTAGAACTGAAGAGCAAAAGCCAAGCTCAAATACAACAGAGGGTGAAACAAAAGCAAAACAAAATGAAGGAATATACTGACAAGAAAATGAGAGCTAAAGTACCAACATTCAACGTGGGTGACACGGTTCGTGTTCGCAGACCGGATCACGTTTCCAAAGGATCTTCCAGATTTACAGAACCACGTACTGTAATAAAGAAAGTTGGACCAAATACTTTCTTACTGAGTGATGGGCGCAAGTGGAATGCTTCAAAACTTGCACTCTTCCCAAAACAAATCCTACGTGCTTCAGAACAAAATGATGATACTGTACTCGATACATATGCACTGCCAGGAAATACTGATGAACCGCTTGCTGTGTTGAGAAGAAGTCAAAGAGATAGAAATGCACCAAGATGGTTGTCAGGTTTTGTAAGTTAGAGTGAAAAAAATGTAAACTATTCCTGTTCATACTGTTCTGTAAGACAAGTAAATTTACTACTGTTCATACTGTAATGCAAAGGGTTAAAAGGGTAAACTTTCATACTACTGTTGGCTTACAGAAATAATAATTTGATTACTTTGATTTTCTGCTGTCAAGTATACTGTACAAAATTACATCAGGGAACAAGAGTTATGGTGCATAACTTTCAGTTCCCTTATCAGTCTGTCACTTCGGTGCAACATAAATGCTATGGGAACGTAACTCATTCACACCCTTGAAATGCTCAGTAATATGCATCCTAGTGTGAATGTCCGCCTTTATTCAATAGGCATCTCAAGGCCGCTTTCTACTGTGTGTTAGAAAGGACAGCCTGAGTGACATCACACGCAGTAACGTCCAAACTGTAATGCTTTGCAAACGTATTTGTTGAGCTCCAGTTCGCAGTCGTACAGATGTCTGCAACTGGTATACCCTTGAACAATGACCATAAGGTGGCCAAGCCCAGAGTGGAGTGAGCACGCACTCCAGAGGGAACCTGTTGACCTTTGCTACTGTACGCCCTTTTTATGGCTTCAGTCACCCAGTGTGAGAGGCGCTGCTTTGATAGGGCCCTACCAGTATCTGTTGTCATAAAGCACACAAAAAATTGTTTTGTTTTCCTCAATTCAGCTGTTCTCTGCATGTAAGCGCTTAAGCCCTCATGGGGCAGAGTGCCTTCAGCCATTTCTGTTCCTGAGTGAGGACAGGAGCAGAAGGAAAAGAAGAGAGATCAAAGTCCAGACTTCTGGGGTTCAGAGTCAAGACCTTAGGGATAGATGCAGGATTAGGCCTTAGGGTGACCTTTGACCCGTCAGGGGCAAACCTGGTACACATTGCATGCGCGTAGGCAAGGGGGATTCGGGGGGTTCGAACAAACCGCCCACTTTTAAAGGAGAAGTTGACAATGCTAAACTAATGTGCCTGGATAGCTCAACTGATAAAGCGTTTGCCTTCAGTCCCAAAGCTTGTGGGATCAAGTCCCGCTTGGTACAACATTTTTTTTTTTATTCATTCCAAATTAAAAAAGCACAAGAAAACTATTTACAAAACAGCAAGGAATAAAACAATGCATTAAATGAAAGGAATCAGACGAAGAAAATAATCTTATCTGCCCCTTCTCAAACTATTTTTTTTTTCAAACACTCGATTCAAACAACTAATTTTACATTTGTCTTTTATTGGATAAAAAAAGTAGTTAATATGCCTGTGAAGAAAGAAGAATGTGTTAACCACAGGCTGTGGTTAACACATTCTTCTTTTTTTATCCAATAAAAGAGTGTTTGAAAAAAAAATAGTTTGAGAAGGGGCAGATAAGATTATTTTCTTCGTCTGATTCCTTTCATTTAATGCATTGTTTTATTCCTTGCTGTTTTGTAAATAGTTTTCTTGTGCTTTTTTAATCTGGAATGAATAAAAAAAAAAAAAAAAACATTGTACCATGCGGGACTTGATCCCACAAGCTTTGGGACTGAAGGCAGACGCTTATTTCGTCTGTGTATGGGAACATACGCAGATGACAGGAATAGACATTATTATTATTATTATTATTATTATCAGTTGAGCTATCCAGGCACATTAGTTTAGCATTGTCAACTTCTCCTTTAAAACGAACCGTCCCCCACAAAATTCTGGCTACGCCCATGCATTGGGTGCACGGACAGAACATGGAGGTCACCCACACATTTTGCCGAGCAAAGGGCCAATAGCAGAGCGGTCTTGTAAGATAATAGATCTATCTTAATGTCGCTCAGTGGTTCGAATGGGGGATCACGGAGAGCCCCCAAGACCAGACTAAGATCCCATCCAGGGGTCAAGATCCTGCTGGGGGGTCTCTTCCTTAGTACGCCCTTCATAAATCTTATTATGAGCGGGTGCGCGCCAGGCGTCCTGCTCCCCCAGCCCTCGTCACAAGCTGAAATAGCTGATAAAAACACCTTAATGGTTGAGAAAGAACAATCTTTCTCCAGCAGGTCTTGAAGAAAGGTGAGGAGCTGGACTAAGTCACATGAATAAGAAATAATATTTCTTTCCATGCACCAAGCTTCAAAAATACGCAATTTCCGGGCGTAGAGAGACTGTGTTGACACAGCTCGGGCGTTTTGAATGGTATTTACCACGTTCTCAGGCAGGCCTGAGGCCACCAATTTGTTCTTCTCAGCCACCAAACTGAAATTTGCCACAGTTCTCAGCATAAGCGGTGAGGCTGTTCCTTCTGGTGACGTGGCGGGTCCCTGTAGAGGAGCAGGGGGCGGAACCAGCTCCTCCTCGAGGGTCCTGATTTCTGTGGCCCCTTGAGGGCCAACCAAGTTAGGGAGAGAGCCCTCCTGCAGATGTACCTCCATACCTATCTGACCGAGAGTGTTGGGAGGCAGAAGCAATCTGCTGTCATCATTGGGCAAAAGCGGAACAGAATGCCTGTTTTTCCTCTTTTTGTGGGGAGTCATGGTCCGGAGGGGGTGCAAGTTCTGTATACGAGCAGACCTCCTGACTCCAGCCCGTTTCATGGTTGGGTCTGGTTCACTGGCCTCCGGCCTCATCAGTGCCCTGGGGCCTGATGAACCTCCGGGGGGCTGTGTTTCACCTGATTGGGGGGTGGGGTCGTTTAAGAGCAGAACTGATTCAGTACAGCGAGCGTGGTCACACACTGCAGGATCATTGCTTGAGCAGGGTGTGTTAATAATAAGTAGTTGTTTCAGGAAAAGTGTCGTGGTGAAGAGAGAGCTGAGTCAAAAGGCAAAGCTCTCAATTTACCGATCGATCTACGTTCCTACCCTCATCTATGGTCATGAGCTCTGGGTTATGACCGAAAGAACGAGATCTCGGATACAAGCGGCTGAAATGAGTTTTCTCCGCAGGGTGTCTGGACTCTCCCTTAGAGATAGGGTGAGAAGCTCAGTCATCCGGGAGGGACTCGGAGTAGAGCCGCTGCTTCTCCACATCGAGAGGAGCCAGTTGAGGTGGCTCGGGCATCTGGTTAGGATGCCTCCTGGACGCCTCCCTGGTGAGGTGTTCCGGGCATGTCCCACCGGGAGGAGACCCAGAGGAAGACCCAGGACACGCTGGAGGGACTATGTTTCTCGGCTGGCCTGGGAACGCCTTGGGATTCCCCCAGAGGAGCTGCTCCAAGTGGCTGGGGAGAGGGAAGTCTGGGCCTCCCTACTTAGGCTGCTACCCCCGCGACCCGACCCCGGATAAGCGGAAGAAAATGGATGGATGGATGGATGTTTCAGGAAAAGGGAAATGTTTTGTCCTGCAATTGCATAAGACTGACAACAGGGGGAACCTCCGAGTAGGGAGAGAACAGGATGTGGAGAGGAGAGAAGAAGAAGTTGAGAAGTGTTGAATAAAGCATGGTGTTCGTAACGGAGCTACGTCTGCAGTGGTCTGATTCTACTCTTACATATTAGCAACACCACAACACCCCCCCCGCCCCCCTCCCTCACGGTGCACGGGGTGCCAGATCAGAACAATGAACCCCAGCAGGGTGTCCCAGGACTGTCTGCAGCAGACAGACCTCGCGGCGTCCGCAATCAGGTATACCAGCTCACACAAGGCTGTATGAGGGGGGGTCACACACTCCCCGCACCGCTGGAACTCATAGGGGCCGAGAATACACGGATTCCCCAAGCTCGCAGCACGTCTGCATGCCCGGAGGGCGTGCTGACTGAACACGGTGACCATGACGACGTACGGTCATGGCCCCCAACTGCATTTCAGCGGATGACCGCTCTGAGCCACGGGGGCGCTGCAACCGAAGCCTGCGAGCCCGGACCGTGCACACATGCTGACAGAGGAGACAATAATAATGCTGCAGAAGTTGTAAATAAATGTTGTTACAACACAAGAAATGCACTTGGACCGACTCAGATAATTCTTCCTCGTGCCCAAGAAAGCCTGGACCTAGTGAAATCGTCCAGGTTTGGAGGTGCTGAGCAGAAAAATAATAATTGTGCAGCCTTAGGCCCTCAAACTGGAACTGGCTTTCCAACCTGTAAAACCAGCAGGCCGTACACGACCAGTGGATCTGCAATGTGCGACCAAGCTCAGCGCACTAGCCCAACTGTGCCTTTAAATAACGTCCTTTCATCGGGAGGTTTTCAGCTCTGTCATAATATTGCAGAAAAGCACCAAGATTACCGTATTTCTAGGCGCATGGGTCACCACCACCTTGGTCAAAACACGTCCTTAGGGGAAGCGTGCCTGATACAGCTCCCTGGAATCAAAGCCAGCTCCAGAGCAGTGGCGGAGCCGGAGGCTTGTGAACCAGATCCAGCCACGGAGCGGCCTGGAATCCGGAGGTCTGTTCGCATACAAAATCTGCACGCTACGTCCCGTGCCTCTCACTAAACGAAGCAAAAACAGACGTTCTGGCCCACAGCTGACCAGCAGAGGCAATGCATTGCACCTCTCCCCTAGCACCCCCAGTTCGGGTGACGCGGGAGCACACATACAGGAGGGACCCCTCCCTAAGATTGTTGGCCCCCAGAAGGCCACAGGGCCCATGGCCCTCGGAGAAGTACTTAATTCTGATACACAGACAGCTGCTCCCATTCGGAGGCCTGCTGTCTCAACCACTCGAACAGCCTCTCTGCTTACGCCCAGGACTGTGGCAAATTTCAGCTTGGTTACTGAGAGGAACAAACTGATGGCCTCAGGCCTCCCCAGCAACGTGGTAAACACGATCCAGGGAGCGAGAACAATGTCAACACAGACTCTCTATGCTCGTAAATGGTGTGTTTTTGAGGCTTGGTGCTTGGAAAGGAATATTGTCCCTTATTCCTGTGACCTGGTCTAGCTTCTTACCTTTCTACAGGACCTGCTGGAGAAAGGTCATTCTTTTTCCACAATTAAGGTGTTTTTATCAGCCATCTCGGCATGCCACGAAGGCTGGGGGGGAAAGACACCCGGTACACACCCTCTCATGATAGGAAGAGACCCCCCAGCAGGACTTTGACCCCTGATTGGGACCTCCAATTAGTCCTGAATGCTCTCTGTGAGCCCCTATTCGAACCTTTAAGCGACATTAAGATAGATTTGCTATCTTATAAAACCGCTCTACTCTTAGCTCTTTGCTCGGCTAAACGTGTGGGTGACCTCCACGCTCTGTCGGTGCACCCAATGTGTACAAAGTTTGCCCCTGACGGGTCAAAGGTCACCCTACGACCTAACCCTGCATATGTCCCAAAGTTTCTAACTTTGAATCCCAGAAGTCTGGACTTTGAACTCTCTTCATTTCCTCCTGCTCCCGTCCTCACTGAGGAACAGAGGAGGCTGAGAGCACTCTGCCCCGTTAGGGCCCTTTGTGCTTACATTGAAAGAACAGCTGAGTGGAGGAAAACAAACCAGCTGTTTGTATGTTTTGCCATCCCGGCTACTGGTAGGGCCCTGTCAAAGCAGCGCCTCTCACACTGGGTGACTGAGGCCATTAAAAGGGCGTACAGTAGCAAAGGTCAACAGGTGCCCTCTGGGGTACGTGCCCACTCCACTCGAGGCTTGGCCGCCTCGTGGTCACTGTTCAAGGGCGTACCAGTTGCAGACATCTGTGCAGCTGCAAACTGGAGCTCAACGAACACGTTTGCAAGACATTACAGTTTGGACGTTACTGCGTGTGACGTCACTCAGGCTGTCCTCTCTAACACACAGTAGAGAGCGGCCGAGAGATACCTAATGTATAAAGGCAGAAGTTCTCACAAGCATGCATTTTACTGAGCATTTCAAGGGCGTGAATGAATTACGTTCCCATAGCAATAGTGTTGCACCGAGTGACCTGATTGATAAAGGGAACTGAAAGTTATGCATCATAACTCATGTTCCCTGAAGGAAAGGAATGAGGTGCAACACAGTTGGCCCTTTTCAATGCTGAAGCTCGGTGAAGTGCACTTGGAGACCATTTGGATGGGCGCCCGCGTCTTAAGTATCCAGAGGGTGGGGCCTCTGGGGTGACGCTGACGCCCCCTGCCGTAAAGGCGTGAATGTATTTCTTCAGGTAATCGTAATCGTGCGGGGGCGCAATTCCCATAGCAATAGTGTTGCACCTCGTTCCCTTCCTTCAGGGAACATGAGTTATGGTGCATAACTTTCATATATATATATATATATATATATATATATACACACCCAACCCCCGATTTACGAACGAGTTCGGGACCTAAGAACGGTTCGCAGGTCGATCTGTTCGCAGGTCAGTCCTTCCGTCCACTTGTCACTCGGGGATGTCCTGTATTTAAAAAAAAAATTGTGGTACCAAGTACTATACTTCGCCTATCCTAACACACCTAACACAGTGTAATTAATTAATACAGTACAGTAATAAAAATATAAATTAAATAAAAATATAATTTCTTACTTTGAGGTGGTCAAAGCCGCTGCTGCGTCCCGTGTTAGCTCCCGTGTTAGCTTCTGGAGCTAGCCAGGCCGGAGGTGTTCGCGCGGCGGCCTGGCACGATCGGCGATAAATCCGCGGCTGCCTGAGACATCCACAAAGTTCACAGAGACGTTTCCAGCTAGTAATTAATCCATATGAGGCGATCCTGGTCACCAGTCTTCAAAGGCCGGCTCCCGGCAGCTAACCTAAAATGGCGTCCGGTGTTCTACATTAACTTGTGACCGTCTAAACTGGAGACCTTCAAAGGCCCCCGTGACTGAACCTAAAATGGCGTCCGGTGTTCTACATTAACTTGTGACCGTGTAAACTGAAGACCTTGTACTTGCTGCGCAAGATTGCGCAATTGATTTGATTTGATTTGATGTTTATTCATTCATTTTAAAAGAACAATACAAGACAGTTTCATCAGATACAAGAATACAAGTAGGATAAAATGAAGGGAGCAGAAAGAAGATGAAATCTTATTATATCTGCCCCTTATTTCACAGTTTGTTCAACCAATGATAACCTTCAAGCAACATCACAGAATGAATAATTCTACTTATTTTTCTAACTGTAATACATAAACTAGATCACAAAATGAATAATTCTACTTAATTTTTCTAACTAATACACAAACTACATCACAAAATGAATAATTCTACTTAATTTTTCTAACTAATACACAATTTTTCTAACTAATACACAAACTACATCACACTTAATTTTTTTTTTCTACTTAATTTTCCTATTTTTTTATTATTTTTTTTCTACTTAATTTTCCTAACTGTAATACACAAACTAGATCATAAAATGAATAATTCTACTTAATTTTTCTAACTGTAATACACAAACTAAAAGATGGCACAACATCAAGATGTTCACAAAATGAATAATTCTACTTAATATTCCTAACTGTAATACACAAAATACATCACAAAAATGAATAATTCTACTTAATTTTTCTAACTGTAATACACAAACTGCTTCACAAAATGACTAACTCTACTTAATTTTTCTAACTGTAATACACAAACGCACTAAGCTACATCATAAGTACAACATAGGTGTAATACACAAACACGCAAGGTTACATCATATATAGTTTTTGAGCAAGTCCTTTTTGACCTTTTTCTTAAATGTATACATTGATTTTTCATTTTTAACATCACTCTCCAGAGCATTCCACAATCGAACTCCCTGAATTGAGGTAGACCGTCCCTTTAAGCTGGTTCTGAATTGTGGTTTGATGAATATCTCTGTCCCTTTGAGATTGTAATAACTTTGTCTTTTTATAAAATTTCTTTGGATATTTAAAGGTAATGTGTTATTATGAGCCCTATACATAACTGATAAAATACTATATTCTACCAATTCCTGGAATTTCAATAAGTTTAGCTGAAGAAACAAAGTGTTTGATGGGTGACTGAAATGTTTTCTGGTGATTACTCTTACAGCTCTCTTTTGTAAAATAAAAACAGGCTTTGTAATAGTTTTGCACGCTTTTCCCCAAACCTCAATACAATAGATTAAATGTGGAGCAATGATTGTGTTATACAACATATGTAAAGCTTTATCAATTAAAAAATCCCTGACTTTATACAGTACTGCAATTGATCTAGCTATTTTTTTTAAATGGAATTTACATGATGTTTCCACGTCAGTTTGTCATCAATGATAACACCCAGAAACTTCACTTCACTCACTTTACAGATCACAACATCTTCAATTTCAAATGGATCGTCATCAACAATTCTCTTTTTGTTACTGAATATCATGTAATTAGTTTTATCTAAATTCAAAGATAATTTGTTTAATTTAAACCAAGTTTGTATTTTTATAAATTCTGTTTTCATCATATCCAAAATCTGTTTTATGTCATTACCCGAACAGAAAAATGTGGTGTCATCGGCAAAAAGAACACATTTAAGTAGTCCTGACACATTTACCAAGTCATTCACATATAAAATAAATAACTTTGGTCCAAGCACAGAACCCTGAGGAACTCCACAAGTGATATCACGGAGGTCAGATCTAACATCATTTATTTGCACAAACTGTTTCCTGTCCTTCAAATAGCTAGATACCCACTGTAATGCTGGTCCTCTAACACCATATTTATTTAGTTTTTCAAGGAGAATGGTGTGGTCAATGGTATCAAATGCTTTTTTTAGATCAACAAAAACACTAACACAGTACTGTTTATGATCGACAGCATTAGTTATTTGTTCCATTAAATCCATGAGAGCCATTGACGTAGAGTTTTTTTCTCTAAACCCATATTGACTGCTACTTAAAATGTTTTGTTTATCAATAAATTGATCCAATCTGGTCACAAATAGTTTTTCTAGAATTTTTGAGAACTGTGGTAATAAGGATATTGGCCTATAATTATTGAATACACATTTATCACCATTTTTAAAAAGAGGAATTACCTTTGCTACTTTCATGTTATCTGGAAATATTCCTGTTGAAAAAGATAAATTGCATATATATGTAAATGGTTCAATAACATAACTTATTATTTCTTTTACGAACATCATATCCATGTCCACCCAGTCTTTTGATCTCTTGTCTGAGAGATTTTTTACCATTTTCATAATTTCCTCTTTGTTAGTTCCACTAAGAAAAATACTGTTGGTGCAGCTTTTAATTGAATGACACACCTTATTATCTACTTTTGGTATTTTAGCTGCAAGGCTTGATCCAATATTTACAAAATATTGATTAAATTCATTTACGATATCATTCTCATCATGTATTTCTTTGTCATCTTTCACAAAATATTTTGCAATGTTCGTTTTTGCTTTATGACTTTTTAGAACATAATTTATTACTCGCCATGTTGTTTTAATGTCACCAATCATGCAATCATGACAAAAATGATCAAAATGATCAGAAATGATCATTTTTATAATAATTATTATTTATAAAGCCTTTAAAACAACCACAGCTGCAACAAAGTGATGTACACATGAAATTAAGAACATTTAAACACACAAAAAAAAAATAATAATAATAATTATTTTTTTTAATACAGTAATTTCATATTTTTATTAAATATGATACGTTCGTAGGTCCGGGCGGCCGTAGGTCGATGGAGTCGTAGGTAGGGGGTCACCTGTATATATATATA
>JBBPBX010046191.1:0-18602 GCA_038048925.1 Garcialebias charrua | reverse complement strand
TTATTTTTTTTTTTTTTTCCATTTATAGATGGCCTCCCTTCACACCTTATAGCCATCCTCTCACTCCAATATGTATTTTTTTTATTTATTTTATTTTTTATTTTTATTTTTTTATTTATTTTTTTTTTTAATAGAGAGAAAGAAAGAAAAGAGAAAGTGAGACAACAAAACAACAATTATCCACAAAAAGAGCACAAGGCAAACACACCAAACCTCCGTCCACAATCCTGCAAAGCACATGACAGAACACAGCAACGAAACATACAAGCATAAAGACTGATAATATTCATGACCTTGCATTAGATTTCTATATATAAACATACCCATACCTACAAATATATATACAGTATACATACATATATATTTATATTCATTTATATACCCATCTACATATATCTACATATACATCCCTGCATCCATTTGTGTGTGGTTGTGAGCATGCATAAGTGAATAAGGTTCCTCCAATAGAACATTTAGTAGCGATTGTGAAGCATCAGAGATCTGTCCCCCCAAAGCCCGAGACAGACGAAAGGGCGATCAAAGCCCAAGACCCCAGGAAGGACCCCGAGCCCAGAGTCCCCAGGACCACCCGAACAGGACGAGCCACTCGTCCACTCCCCAGATCCGACCAAGGGGAAGAACCGGACGAACCCCACCAGGGACCACACACAATGACCCCCCGGGGTCAACAGCGACAAATGCACAGGCCCCCGCCAGAGCCCGCTGCACCGACGTAGCCCCAAGGCCGGACACCGACGCTCGGGCACCGGGGACGCCCACCCCTCAGGCCCAGACCCGACAGGACCAGAGGACCCGAGCCCCGCCAGGCAGCCACCAGGCCGAGCCGACCAACGCCCAAGCGCCCAGCCCCAGATAGTGAGGGTCCCAAGCACGCCCGCAGGCAGAGGAACACCCACCAGGGGGCCACGTGGCAGGAGCGCGACACTAGGTAGCCTTAGAAGTATCAGAGAGGGGGCAGTCCAAGTCCCAGCCTGACACTTAAACATTCATACACAGACACACTCATTTAGACCCACCCTCATCCTCACCCTCAGTCATAGAAAGACAAACAATAACGACACGCTCCAATCATAATCCCGAAGCACACTCTATACCCCCCAGGTCCAAGACATGTACCTGCTCCCTACATGGGGCAGCCCACATCCAAACCCAGGAGGTAGGCCCATTCATTCTGGGGTGGAGAGTAGCAGACATCCAAGATCCGGCCCACCCCGCGCCCCGCCGGCAGGACAGGGCAGGACACTCGAGCCCAAGCAGCCCCAGGGGGAGCGCACTGCCAGTCCCGCCCACGGCAAACCCGCAGGCCCCGAACCCCCCCACACCCCAGCACAACCCCTGACGGCCCACCCCCAGAATGTCCGCCAGGCAACCAGGGGGGTAAGAGAAAAATAAATAAATAATATATATATATAAATAAATACATAAATAAATAAAATTGAAATTAACAAATCAAGACCCCGACACACACACCCCCGTCCCCAAATGTATTGTTGGTGAGTGTTGTTCTAAAGTGTACTTAAAAAGGAAAGAGAAGGAGCAAAGGCTGGCATTGTACCAGTTTCCCCTCCACTCCAACTCTAACCCAAGCCCTAATTGTCTAAATGCATAATGTTGAGTGAGCACAGGCATGGGGTGAGAGTGATGCCATCCCGCCACCCATAACAATGTGCTCACTCCATTCCCTATATGTGACTTTTATGAAGAAGTTTATGAATGAATGTCTAAAGTGTATATAAAATTGAGTCCCAGGTGTTCTGAACAACAGAGATGTAGAACCATTGCAGCACACCCGAGACTCAAATTCCCTACATGTATTAATTTAAGATGAAGAGGGCGGAGGTGCGTGTTGAGGGATGGGGAGAAAAATATCTGCAGGAACAGTGCTCCCACAGCGAGTCAGCTCCCCCGCTGACCCTGCGTACCCCCCCAGCTCGCCAAGGTCCACCCAAGGAGCGAGGAAAAAGAAACACCTCTCCGACCGCCAGGCCATTGAGCCAAGACCAGAGAGGGACACGGCCCCGAGGGCAGCCAACAGCAGAACCAACAGCCCACACCCACGAGCCAAGAGCGCCCGCCCAACCGCCGACAGAGCCAGGAAGCACCAAGAACAGGCCCCAACCAGGGCCTGCACACCGGCCAAGCATAGTCCAAGACCATCATCAAGGACATCCACTCAATCCCCACCCCAGAAGAAATACTACACCCACCCTTCATATTAACAACTTTCACATCACATAACACATTAGACACCCAGGCTGGGTTTGCCCGCCCCCTCCCATCGGCCACCAGTCACGCCCCCAGACACCCACCCCCCAGCATATGAACCCCCAACCCACCAGCGAGCCGAGGGCCCCCGGCCAGAGCCGGGCACCAGAGCGCCAGTCAGCCCATGCCCGGCGACCCGCCCACCAGAGCCCACGATCCCCGATCCCCACCAGGCCCAAGCCCGGGGACGACACGCCCCCAGAGTCCCAAGCCCCCGGCACCCGCCCCGAAACCACCCCAGCACAGCCGGGTCACCGACCGGCGACCCATGACTGCCGCCACCGACCACCCGAGGGCCCGCATGCCGCCCCTAGCAGATATCCCCCAGAACCCCCCCGGTCCTCCCCAGGTCGAAGACAGGGTCCTCCCCGCCCAAGCAGCCCCAACCCCCCGGTGCCCCAAACCCCAACCTCCCCCCCTCCAGCCCCAATGCCCCACAAGGCCACATCCCAGACCCCCCACCCTCACTACGTAACGGAACCGATCAAAGAGTGCCAAATAGATTGATCCAATGTGTCGGCAGATGCTGTCTGTTGTTGTATGAGTCTGTTGTTGTATGACAGTCTGTTGTTGTATGACAGTCTGTTGTTGTATGACACTCTGTTGTTGTATGACAGTCTGTTGTTGTATGACAGTCTGTTGTTGTATGACAGTCTGTTGTTGTATGACAGTCTGTTGTTGTATGACAGTCTGTTGTTGTATGACAGTCTGTTGTTGTATGACAGTCTGTTGTTGTATGACAGTCTGTTGTTGTATGACAGTCTGTTGTTGTATGACAGTCTGTTGTTGTATGACAGTCTGTTGTTGTATGACAGTCTGTTGTTGTATGACAGTCTGTTGTTGTATGACAGTCTGTTGTTGTATGACAGTCTGTTGTTGTATGACAGTCTGTTGTTGTATGACAGTCTGTTGTTGTATGACAGTCTGTTGTTGTATGACAGTCTGTTGTTGTATGACAGTCTGTTGTTGTATGACAGTCTGTTGTTGTATGACAGTCTGTTGTTGTATGACAGTCTGTTGTTGTATGACAGTCTGTTGTTGTATGACAGTCTGTTGTTGTATGACACTCTGTTGTTGTATGACAGTCTGTTGTTGTATGACAGTCTGTTGTTGTATGACACTCTGTTGTTGTATGACACTCTGTTGTTGTATGACAGTCTGTTGTTGTATGACAGTCTGTTGTTGTATGACAGTCTGTTGTTGTATGACACTCTGTTGTTGTATGACAGTCTGTTGTTGTATGACACTCTGTTGTTGTATGACACTCTGTTGTTGTATGACACTCTGTTGTTGTATGACAGTCTGTTGTTGTATGACACTCTGTTGTTGTATGACACTCTGTTGTTGTATGACACTCTGTTGTTGTATGACAGTCTGTTGTTGTATGACAGTCTGTTGTTGTATGACACTCTGTTGTTGTATGACACTCTGTTGTTGTATGACAGTCTGTTGTTGTATGACACTCTGTTGTTGTATGACAGTCTGTTGTTGTATGACACTCTGTTGTTGTATGACAGTCTGTTGTTGTATGACAGTCTGTTGTTGTATGACAGTCTGTTGTTGTATGACAGTCTGTTGTTGTATGACAGTCTGTTGTTGTATGACAGTCTGTTGTTGTATGACAGTCTGTTGTTGTATGACAGTCTGTTGTTGTATGACAGTCTGTTGTTGTATGACAGTCTGTTGTTGTATGACAGTCTGTTGTTGTATGACAGTCTGTTGTTGTATGACACTCTGTTGTTGTATGACACTCTGTTGTTGTATGACACTCTGTTGTTGTATGACAGTCTGTTGTTGTATGACAGTCTGTTGTTGTATGACAGTCTGTTGTTGTATGACAGTCTGTTGTTGTATGACAGTCTGTTGTTGTATGACAGTCTGTTGTTGTATGACAGTCTGTTGTTGTATGACAGTCTGTTGTTGTATGACAGTCTGTTGTTGTATGACAGTCTGTTGTTGTATGACAGTCTGTTGTTGTATGACAGTCTGTTGTTGTATGACAGTCTGTTGTTGTATGACAGTCTGTTGTTGTATGACAGTCTGTTGTTGTATGACAGTCTGTTGTTGTATGACAGTCTGTTGTTGTATGACAGTCTGTTGTTGTATGACAGTCTGTTGTTGTATGACAGTCTGTTGTTGTATGACAGTCTGTTGTTGTATGACAGTCTGTTGTTGTATGACAGTCTGTTGTTGTATGACAGTCTGTTGTTGTATGACAGTCTGTTGTTGTATGACAGTCTGTTGTTGTATGACAGTCTGTTGTTGTATGACAGTCTGTTGTTGTATGACAGTCTGTTGTTGTATGACAGTCTGTTGTTGTATGACAGTCTGTTGTTGTATGACAGTCTGTTGTTGTATGACACTCTGTTGTTGTATGACAGTCTGTTGTTGTATGACACGTCTGTTGTTGTATGACAGTCTGTTGTTGTATGACACTCTGTTGTTGTATGACAGTCTGTTGTTGTATGACAGTCTGTTGTTGTATGACAGTCTGTTGTTGTATGACAGTCTGTTGTTGTATGACAGTCTGTTGTTGTATGACAGTCTGTTGTTGTATGACAGTCTGTTGTTGTATGACACTCTGTTGTTGTATGACAGTCTGTTGTTGTATGACACTCTGTTGTTGTATGACACTCTGTTGTTGTATGACACTCTGTTGTTGTATGACAGTCTGTTGTTGTATGACAGTCTGTTGTTGTATGACAGTCTGTTGTTGTATGACAGTCTGTTGTTGTATGACAGTCTGTTGTTGTATGACACTCTGTTGTTGTATGACAGTCTGTTGTTGTATGACAGTCTGTTGTTGTATGACAGTCTGTTGTTGTATGACAGTCTGTTGTTGTATGACAGTCTGTTGTTGTATGACAGTCTGTTGTTGTATGACACTCTGTTGTTGTATGACAGTCTGTTGTTGTATGACAGTCTGTTGTTGTATGACAGTCTGTTGTTGTATGACAGTCTGTTGTTGTATGACAGTCTGTTGTTGTATGACACTCTGTTGTTGTATGACAGTCTGTTGTTGTATGACAGTCTGTTGTTGTATGACAGTCTGTTGTTGTATGACAGTCTGTTGTTGTATGACAGTCTGTTGTTGTATGACAGTCTGTTGTTGTATGACAGTCTGTTGTTGTATGACAGTCTGTTGTTGTATGACAGTCTGTTGTTGTATGACAGTCTGTTGTTGTATGACAGTCTGTTGTTGTATGACAGTCTGTTGTTGTATGACAGTCTGTTGTTGTATGACAGTCTGTTGTTGTATGACAGTCTGTTGTTGTATGACAGTCTGTTGTTGTATGACAGTCTGTTGTTGTATGACAGTCTGTTGTTGTATGACAGTCTGTTGTTGTATGACAGTCTGTTGTTGTATGATAGTCTGTTGTTGTATGACAGTCTGTTGTCCAGGTGAACCCTAAGGTATTTATACTTCTCCACCACCTCCACTTCTTCTCTTTTGATGGAAATAGGGTTGGACCTGTCCCTGTTTCTCCTGAAATCATTGAAAAGTTTGCAGAAAGAAGAACAAATTCTTATATCTGCCCCTTATTTAAAAATACCAAATAACTACAAACAAACAAACAACAACAACCTTCACTTGAACAATGTCCAAACTGAAAACAAAACTTCAGGTATCCTTCACCTGCACTATACCTCCCCAACAACTTTAATTTAATCATCTTTTAAAACATATAACTAGTTTTATAAATGTTTATGAAGTCAACTCCACAATCATGTTTCCTGATTTACAACTCGGCTCCTTCAGACTAGTTCTAAATGAAGGTTTTACAAACATTTACATTCTCTTCAGGTTATAATGACTCTTTTTTTTAAAAACACATTTTAATTGAATATTTGGGGGTAATATATTTATGAGTTTTATACATGACGTGTAAAATACTATGTTCAACCAAATCATAAACTTTTAATAATTTCAATTGATGAAATAATATATTTGTTGGGTGACCATAGCACTTCCTACTAATAATTCTTATAGCTCTTTTTTGTAAAATAAAAATAGGGTTTGTAATAGTTTTGCATGCTTTTCCCCAAATTTCAATACAATAAATTAAATATGGAACAATCATTACATTATACAATATATTCAAAACTTTGTCATTCAAAAACTCTTTTACTTTATACAGAAATGCAATTGATTTTGTTATTTTTTATTCTTAAATAATTTACATGAGATTTCCATGTCAGTGGTCAATAACAACACCCAAAAGTTTTATTTAATTAACTATGAATTTCAATGCTGTAAATTTTAAAGGTCTTGTTTAAAGTTAAAACTATGAATATTGACACAGTTGAGAATTGTATGTTTATTTGACGGCGATTTTGATTTTTTTGAAAGCTAAATACAAATGAAAGGTGAACATTAATTTATTTGTATAGTTTATAGTTTTTCTGAGGCTTTTATATTGTTTATATCGATATCAAATTATATCACTATTGACTGAAATTTAGAAATCTATTGTGTTAAAAGTTTTGTCCATATCGTCCAGCCCTATGCTGGAGCATGTGACATTCTGTGTAATAGTGAGTGGTCAACAGACCGTGCACACTCATCAGAAAGCATGGCGTCTTTTTCACCTGGCTTCATGAACACTGTCAACGCCTCAGGCCCTTTTATCCACCATCATCGTTTGTAAGTGGAAAATCATCAGGACAAATCAGGGCATCAATAACGGATGCACCTCCAGTAGTTAAAAAAAAAAAAAAAAAGTCATTTCTGGGTCATCATTGAGCAATAGTCTTAGTCCAGCCACTACTTTGAAAATTGTTAGGCTCTGCCATTGTCTGTCCCATTTTTTCTGAGACGTGTTGCTGCCATCAAAAGCAAAAATTATCCCCCCCACCCCACCCATCGCCCAAGAAAATCAAATGGAGTACTTTTTTCTTCTTCAGTTTTAATATTTGATGTGTTTAATATATTGTAAATAAAATATTGGTTTTCAGTGTTGCCCCTACATTACTTGCCTTGGCAGTCATCTCTTCCATGATTTTTGTCAATGGGGGGTGGAGGCCGAGACAAATGTGTGTTGTGCGCTGGTTATATGGACAGTTTTCAAGTGGAGCAGTTTGCTCTGTGTGAGGAAAACAACAAGTTGAACATTGTCTCTAACATCTACAACAAATGAACTAAAACTCCTGAAGAATGTTGTCATCATGCCCACTTTGTGTTCCCCGTTGACATTTTGTACATTTGTTTCAGGCGGCATGTGTTCTACCTGTGGCACCACTGGAAGAAGTACGACTACAGCAGCAATGGAGACGACAGCTTGTGTAGGAACGAGTCTGGTGACCCGGCAGATCATACAGCTGGCAGCCAGGAGGAGAGTCTGAACAGTCCCAGGCACTCTGGTGTACCTATGGAGGTAGACCGGGTATTCTTCACAGAGCCACCCGACAGCAAGCAACTGAGAGGAAGCATGTCAGCGTCCAGCCCCCTGACCCTGGAGACTGAACTCATGTTTATTCATAGTATATTGGACAGCTGTTGTAACACAGAGCAGAGGAGCTTTGCTCTGGCCTACAAAAAGTGGTTAGACGTTGTCATCCATGTGCAGTCCTGAGATCATCCTTTACACACACATTTAGAAGTACTCATTTCTAACAATAGTACATGATCACTTTTGAAGCGTGTTACTTCCAGTCAGTGTGAATAGAGGAGAGAATGGATTCTCTTGATTAGAAACTTTCTTTGAGCGTGGTCTGACTGCTCTTCAACGTGGAAGTCTTCCTGCACAGAACCAGCTGTGTCTGGTGTCAGACACCCTCTCGGGTCTGCCAATGCCTTAGGTCAAATATCTGTTGTTTTGAACTAATAAAGGGATTTATCTGCACCATTGAGTCATATTTGTTACAGTCCTGAACAGACACGATACACCATGAAACAGTCGTTCACTCTGAGCAAAGTCATTCAGCCAAGCTGACCCAAGTGGGGGCTGGCTAACAACTAGGGTGACATTTTAAAATACATGCCTCTAATTACAAACATTCAAATATGACTTTTTTTTCCATCTATGGTGCCTTTAGTAGAGCTGTTGCCTCTCATCAAGAACGTCATTGGTTCAATTCCCAGCCTGGGACCTTTTTGGGTGGAGTTTACATGTTCTCTCCATGGATGTGTGGGTTTCCTCCCACAGAACAAAAACATGCATGTTAGGCTGATTGGTAACTCTAACATTATCCCTGGTGTGAGTGAGACAGTGAATGGTTGTTGGTCTCATTTGTCTCTATTGCCCCTTTTCCATTAGTACCTGTAGTACCAGTACAGCACGGCTCTACTCTGCTCGGTATGGTACACGTATTTCCATTATGCTTTCAGTACCAGTTCCAGTGGGCGGGGTTCAAATTGACGACTCCACCTCTCACCACCTGGTGGCGGTGAGAAGATGAAACTGTTTTCAGTACAGGGTGAGAATTTATTTTGAAGTTGTGTGTATGTATATTTATTTATTTATTCCATTTCATTTCTGCGGAGCCCGTCCGGTGACATGGTAGTAAATAAAATTATCATGTGGCCACGTGATAATTTTGCGTTCCCACGCAATAATTATCACGTGGGAACGAGATAATTATTACGTGGCCACGTGATGACGTATTTGAGGTTCATGCAGGAGTTTGTGACTTGGCGCTATATAAATAAACTATTAAATTGAATTTGAAATCAGCCTTAAATATAATGATATCCAGTGTGTGCTGTAACATTAGTTTTATGTTGTATGTTTCACGTTCATGCTCCGTGGATTCACCTGTCACTTCCTCCTTTGAGCAGACGTAACACCTGCTCTGTCCCTCTGAGGAGCGGTGGTTCTCTTAGGGACCGTCAACAAATTACTGTATTTTCAGTGTATTTGTCAAAGCAGCACCATGTATCATAAATAAAGTTTCTCAGTATTCTGCATGTTAATAAATCATGAATTTTCTCACCATTTAAAATCCAGAAGGACAACGTGGCACTTGTGTTTCAAAAGTACTGTAACTTTATTTTAAAGCATCAAAGTTCATGCTCAATCATCCAGATACAAAATACAATGATGGTCAGTCAGGTCATCTGGACAGTTAATTTTTTTTTGTGGAAAGATGTTTCACCCTCTTTATCAGTCACCAGCAAAACCAGCAAACTGGTTGGTCCACTAAAGGAGTGTACTGCTCAGTGGTGAAAACATCCTGATGCATGTTCAATAATCCATGTAGAAAAATCAAAAAAAGTTAAGTATGTTCCTCTGGACATTCAAAAACAAAACAAACAAAAAAAGAATTGTAGAAACGATTTGTCTTTCATCCCATACACTTCTTCAGTCTGATGCTGTATTCAGTTCAGTCTTAGAACCTTCTCATAGTGGATCGTCCAGTTTGAAACATTTCTACAAAAAAAATGTTTTTGAAAGTCCAGAGGACCAGACTTCACTTTTTTAGTGGAGAAAACAGTTTGTTTGGGACTCCTCAGATGATGAAGCCCTCTGAAAGTGTCCTTATACTGTAGTGTTTTTTAGTGAACGTTTTTCTTAGTTCATATCTTAGAGCTTATTACAGATTGAGTGTCAGACAAGCCTCCTCTCTTCCTGTTTTTAAATCTCTTTTAAAAACACACTTTTATTCTGAAGCTTTTAACACATGATCTTATCTTTTATGGCATTTGGTGCTCTAAGATTCATAACTGGCTGTGATTATCGTACCCACCACTGCACCCTGTATTCACTGGTTAACTGGACATCATTAACCTCACGCAGACTCTTCCACTGGTACATTTTCATCTTTAAATCACTTCTTGGTCTGCTGCCCTCATACATCTCCTCCTACATGTCTCTGTGTGAGTGCAGCTACAGCGTGCGCTCTCAGGACATGATTACCTGCAGTGTTCCCTCAGTGAGAACTGAACTAGACAAAAGGACCTTCTCCTACTCTGCCCCTGTTTCCTGGAATATCTTACAAAAAGACTTAAAGCTCTCGGCCTTGACCTAATGCCCCTTTTCCACCGGTCGGCGCGGGTCGATTATTACGTAATATGTGCATCGCAGACACCCACTTTACGCCATCTCCACCGGATATTCCGAGCTGCACCGCACCAGATTTCTGGTCTCATTTCTTTGCAGTGACGACCCGTACTCATGCGCGCCGGGAGGAGGAATGTGTGAGGGAGCGAACACGGAAGTACTGTAAATGATTAACACAGTAAAAACAATTATTTGTTTTTAAAATTATAGCAAAGATGGGTCTTCAGCTGAACGTGTCCTTAATAAATTTGCGTAGTGGTCAAAACTGCAAGATTTTAAAAACTAGGATCGCCACGTGTCGTGCACACGCGGCTTTATTTCCTTGAAATGTAGCTAAATAAACAGATATAAAAATATATTTCATAGCTGAATGTTTAGCACGAGGGTTCTTGGGCTTAACTGCTCCTTAATAATGTCACGTAGTGGTCAAATCTGTAGGATCGTCACGTGCACGCGCACGCGAGTCGTGCAGCTTTATTTCATTAAAATGTAGCTAAATAAACAGATGTAAAAATATATTTCAATGTCACATAGTGGTCAAATCTGTTGCATTTACATTGTTTTGTTTTGACTTCTTCTAAACCTCAGAAAATAAATTATAAAAAATCGAATTTTATTTAAAATAACTCCAACAGGACCTCATCCCCGACCGGGATCGGGGAGGAGGTCCTGCCCCAAGTGGAGGAGTTTAAGTATCTCGGGATCTTGTTCACGAATGAGGGAAAACTGGAGCGTGAGATTGATAGGCGGATAGGTGCAGCGTCCGCAGTGAAGCGGGCGCTGTACCGGTCTGTCGTGGTGAAGAGAGAGCTGAGTCAAAAGGCAAAGCTCTCAATTTACCGATCGATCTACGTTCCCACCCTCATCTATGGTCATGAGCTTTGGGTTATGACCGAAAGAACAAGATCTCGGATACAAGCGGCTGAAATGAGTTTTCTCCGCAGGGTGGCTGGACTCTCCCTTAGAGATAGGGTGAGAAGCTCAGTCATCCGGGAGGGACTCGGAGTAGAGCCGCTGCTTCTCCACATCGAGAGGAGCCAGTTGAGGTGGCTCGGGCATCTGGTTAGGATGCCTCCTGGACGCCTCCCTGGTGAGGTGTTCCGGGCATGTCCCACCGGGAGGAGACCCAGAGGAAGACCCAGGACGCGCTGGAGGGACTATGTTTCTCGGCTGGCCTGGGAACGCCTTGGGATTCCCCCGGAGGAGCTGCTCCAAGTGGCTGGGGAGAGGGAAGTCTGGGCCTCCCTACTTAGGCTGCTACCCCCGCGACCCGACCCCGGATAAGAGGAAGAAAATGGATGGATGGATAACTCCAACAGGTTACTGTTTGTACATGAACATCTTGTGATTACATTCTGTTAGTAAAAAAAAAATCTGCACAGAAGGGGTACAAAAAAGCTGTGGAAACAGAACTAGATGTGACCCGACCCGAATTGAGCCGATCTGAGCTGATCTGATCCGACCCAAGCCGAGCGGTGGAAAGGGGGCATAAATGGTTTTAAGGATCTGTTGGAATCCTGGCAAAAACCAATGTAGACATGTTCCTGATTACTGATTTTCTACATCTATTTTATAAGGTTTTGTTACTTTAATATTTTTGTTTTTTAAAAATCTGTATTTCTCTCTTATGTTTGTCTATTGTTGATTGTTTAAGGAAATTTCTACTGTTGCTGTTGTCATCATTCTTTAGTTTGTAGACAGGTCTCTCTTGTAAATGAGTCCTCGAGGCTCAATGAGATTAACCTGACTAAATAAAGGTTGAATGAATTTTAACACACCTGCAGTAAGACTGGTATATGTATTTTTTATTTTTGTATGCTTTGTATGGTTTTTATCATTTTAATTAACTTGTCTTTTGTGTTATTGTACAGCACTTTGGTTAACCCTATGGTTTTTAAAATGTGCTATAGAAATAAAGTTGATTGATGGATTGATTTTCTTTTACACAGATTTTAATACTTTTGTTGGATGTAACTGGGACCCTGTGTACACAATTTTGTTCCACCACATGTGGTGGAATGAAAATAATCTTGAATCTTTGAATCCTTCAATGAACTTTGATGCTTTATAAGAAAGTTACAGTACATTTGAAACACAAATGCCACATTGTTCTTCTGGATTTTAAATTATCATTCAACCTTTATTTAGTCAGGTAAATCTTTTGAACCTCATGGGCTCATTTACGAAAGCGACCTGCTAAAACTAAAGAACAATGAACAGCAGTGATAGAATTTCATTAAACAATAAACAAACAAACAATAAACAATAGAAAACAAAAAGAGAGAAAAAAACAAAAGATTTTTTTTTTTTTAACAAAGTATCAAAAAACTAGCAAAACATTATAAGGTAGACGTATAAAATCAAAGACAGGAACAAATCTGCATTGGTTTTTGCCAGGATTCCAACAGATTCTGAAAACCATTTAGAGAAGTCAAGGTCGAGAGCTTCAGATCTTTTTGTAAGATATTCCATGAAGCAGGAGCAGAGTAGGAGAAGGCCCTTTTTCCAAGTTCAGTCCTCACTGACGGAACACTGCAGGTAATCATGTCCTGAGAGCGCACACTGTAGCTGCACTCACGCAAAGACATGTAGGAGGAGATGTATGAGGGCAGCAGACCAAGAAGTGATTTAAAGATGAAAATGTACCAGTGGAAGAGTCTGCGTGAGGTTAATGATGTCCAGTTAACCAGTGAATACAGGGTGCAGTGGTGGGTACGATAATCACAACCAGTTATGAATCTTAGTGCACCATGATAGACAACATCCAACATCCGCAGGGTGCTTGTAGGAGCATTCATGTAGAGAATGTCACCGTAATCAATGGAGGGAAGGAAAGTCACAGATACAAGGCGTTTCCTAACATTCAGTGTTAGACATGATCTGTTTCTGAAAAAGAAACCCAGTTTAACTTTCAGTTTCTTCACTAGGTTTTCCACGTGGAGTTTAAAAGAGAGATGTGAATCGATCAGGATACCCAGATATTTATAGGAATCAACAAACTCAATAGGGACACCATTTGAAGATAAAATCAGAGGAGGATCTGCTGGAACCGCCTTCCTATTTGAAAAAAACATCCCTTTTGTTTTATCAGCATTTAGGACAAGTTTGAGACGGAACAAATCTGACTGGATGATGTCAAAAGCGGATTGTAGTAACTGGAAAGCCTTAGCTACTGTTTTAGCTCGGCAATAAACAACTGTATCATCAGCATAGAAATGTAAGGATGCATCAGGGATGCAGTGACCTACATTAGCTATGTAGATTGTAAAGAGAGTTGGTCCTAAAACTGAGCCTTGTGGTACACCATTTTTAACTGTTAAATAGCTGGAAGAAGCACCGTTATGTTGAACACATTGCCTCCGATTGGAAAGATAGTTAGAAAACCAACCGATGGTGTGATCAGAGAAACCGATTTCTGAGAGCTTATGACACAGGATGTTATGATCCACAGTGTCAAAAGCTTTAGACAGGTCTAAGAAAAGTGCAGCACAATAGTCCTTAGCATCCAATGCTTCAACATCATTCAGAACCTTCAGAGAAGCAGGTTCTGAATGATGTTGTTGAAGCATTGGATGGTGAGAAAAAAAGCATTAAGCATTAAATGGTGAGAAAATTCATGATTTATTAACATGCAGAATACTGAGAAACTTAATTTATGATACATGGTGCTGCTTTGACAAACACTCTGAAAATACAGTAATTTGTTGACGGTCCCTAACGCCAAAAATACACTACACGCGTTGCGGCTCTGCCTCGCTCCGGTCCGACCTCCGCAGCAAATACGCACCCATTATAATCAATGACAGAATTTACACTGGCTCCGCACGGCGGCGGCGAGCTGCGGAGAGCGGACGGCAGTCCGTCAAAATTAGAAATTTTTCTATTTCTGCCGGACGCCGGAGCTGTGCCGGAGTCAACTTTTGAAGATTACGTCGCACCAACAGGAAAAGGAACGAGCACAACTTCCGTATTTACAAAATAAAATCACCACGGGCGGACTAATCCTAGCTCTATACGGATTTATTTGTACAAAAATGCTGTCAAACTATCATTTATGACTACGCCTACAAACGCAATACAAGAAATAAAAAGAAATACAAGAAATAAATAAAGTATTTTATTCTGAAATGTAATACATCACTTCCTGTTGCTCAAACCATGTCCTGTAGCTCATTTACGAGAGAATATCAAGGCAGCAGTATCTACAGTTGTTCTCTTTCTTCCACCGAGTGAATTGTTTTGTTCTGACTTCATTATTTATCACTTGATTTATCGCGCGATCTCGCAATTCCCGCGCATGCGTCTCGGAGCAGCGCATCCACTCGAACCTGAGCTGAGCGCAGGTAATGGAAATTGGACTCGCACAGCTGCGACCTGCGGAGCGGGGCGGAGCGGAGCCGCGTGTAGTGTATTTTTGGCGTAAGAGAACCACCGCTCCTCAGAGGGACAGAGCAGGTGCCTGTCTGCTCAAAGGAGGAAGTGACAGGTGAATCCACGGAGCGTGAACGTGAAACATACAACATAAAACTAATGTTACAGCACACACTGGATATCATTATATTTAAGGCTGATTTCAAATTCAATTTAATAGTTTATTTATATAGCGCCAAGTCACAAACTCCTGCATGAACCTCAAATACGTCATCACGTGGCCACGTAATAATTATCTCGTTCCCACGTGATAATTATTGCGTGGGAACGCGAAATTATCACGTGGCCACATGATAATTTTATTTCCTACCATGTCACCGGACGGGCTCCGTACCTTTCCATTAAAAACACAAATACAATTTTAAAAAAATGAAAGGAAGCAGAACAAGAAAATTTCTTATATCTGCTCCCTCTTAAACAAAATCAATTCAAACTATCAATTCAAACAATAATCATTCATTTATAATACAGCAAATGCAAAATACATAACTCATCAAAATTTCATGTTTAAGAAAATAGGCATTAATCAGTTATAGATATCCATCCATCCATCCATCCATCCATCCATTTCTTCCTCTTATTTGGGGTTGGGTCGCGGGGGTAGCAGCCTAAGTAGGGAGGCCCAGACTTCCCTCTCCCCAGCCACATGGAGCAGCTCCTCTGGGGGAATCCCAAGGCGTTCCCAGGCCAGCCGAGAAACATAGTCCCTCCAGCGTGTCCTGGGTCTTCCTCTGGGTCTCCTCCCGGTGGGACATGCCCGGAACACCTCACCAGGGAGGCGTCCAGGAGGCATCCTAACCAGATGCCCGAGCCACCTCAACTGGCTCCTCTCGATGTGGAGAAGCAGCGGCTCTACTCCGAGTCCCTCCCGGATGACTGAGCTTCTCACCCTATCTCTAAGGGAGAGTCCAGCCACCCTGCGGAGAAAACTCATTTCAGCCGCTTGTATCCGAGATCTTGTTCTTTCGGTCATAACCCAAAGCTCATGACCATAGATGAGGGTGGGAACGTAGATCGATCGGTAAATTGAGAGCTTTGCCTTTTGACTCAGCTCTCTCTTCACCACGACAGACCGGTACAGCGCCCGCTTCACTGCGGACGCTGCACCTATCCGCCTATCGATCTCACGCTCCAGTTTTCCCTCATTCGTGAACAAGACCCCAAGATACTTAAACTCCTCCACTTGGGGCAGGACCTCCTCCCCGACCCGGAGAGGGCACTCTACCCTTTTCCGTCTCAAGACCATGGCCTTGGATTTGGAGGAACTGATCCTCATCCCGGCCGCGTCACACTCAGCTGCAAACCACTCCAGTGAAAGCTGTAGATCACGAACTGGTGAAGCCAGTAGGACCACATCATCTGCAAAAAACAGAGAAGCGATTCTAAGGCCACCAAAACGGATCCTCTCAACACCTTGGTTGCACCTAGAAATTCTGTCCATAAAAGTTTTTTTAATTTTTTTATTTATTTTTATAGTTTTTATACAAAGTTAAACCATAACAACAACAACAACGACAACAAAAAGAGAAAAGAAAAGAAAATAAAGAAAATAAAAGGTCACCAGGGGAGTGAAATATCATTGCCGCTTAAGAAAATAAAATTAATATAGTATTGACAGCTGACAGGTCACAGAATTATTTAACAGGTCACAGATTATTAAGGATCCATGAGGAGTCATAGTCCAGCAGGAGGGAGTATCAGTTCAAGTCTGTCAAGTCCTGCAGAGCCCTACAGCACCCAAGACCTACCACTACATCTTGTGATGAAGAGGTGGTAGTCAACTTGAACTCGAGTACTTGTATGTTAACCATTTCAACCATATTTTTTTGAATTTGTTTTCCTGAAGTCTTATATAGAAGGTAAGCATTTCCATTTCACATATTTCGTCTACTGTGGCTGACCACTCTCTCAATGTCGGTGGGCTTTCATTAAGCCACTTTCTTGTTATTGTTTTCTTTCCTGCTATCAGTAATATTTTCAACAGGTACTTATCCCCGGTGTTGAGTTCAGTTGGTAAGTTACTTAAATATATGGTTTTGAAATTGTGTTCAATCTCAAAACCAAGGATTACTTTTATCTCTTTAATGATCAGTGACCAGTAAGAACAAATCAGTGGACAGTCCCAGAAAATATGAAAGTGGTCAGCCATCACATTATTACATCGCCTCCAACAGGAACCTGATTCCGGATTGCCCGTCTGAGAGAATGTTCTTTTGGGGGTTATAAAAAACCTAACAATATTTTTCCAAGAAAATTCCCTCCAAAATCCTGAATTAGTGGTGGAGGCGTTAATCTGGCATATGTTTAGCCACTCGACTTCTGTCAATACTATTTTTGCCTCCTTTTCCCATAATCTTTTAATGTATATTGTTGATGTTTTTTTATTGGCTTCTAGGCACCCATATAGTCTTGACAACCTCTTCTTAAGAGATTTACCTTTGTACGCATCAATGAAAATGTTAATAGGCATCACTTTGAAAATAATATTAAAATACCGGAGAATTCTGATATTGATTTTTTGCAAGTATCTAAAAAAATCTTGTCAAGGTCAAATTTTTCTTGCAATTGTTGGAAACTGTCCAAAGTAGTTCCAGAAGAAATCATGCAGTATGATGTAATCCCTTTTCTGGTTAATTGTTTGAATTTTGAATCAAGTTGTGCTGGTACGAAGCCCATATCATGCTCTATCCATCTTAATAACCTAATTTTCCTCTCTAAAAGTGGATTGCGGAACTCTTTAAACCAAATATTGAGGGGGACTTCTGTAAAGATGCTCAACTCTTCTGAATATATGGTTTTAAGGTGTTTATCCCCCAGCAGAGCCTGCAGGGGGATGTCTATTTGACTTAACTCTAGTTCTTTCCATTTTGATTCATATCCCTCTTCACACCAGTGAACCATAAATTGCAGTTGTGCTGCTCTGTAATAGTTTTCCAGGCATGGGAGTGACATCCCTCCTTTATCTCTAGGTAGTTGTAACGTTTTATAACGTACCCTTGGTCTCTTATTCTGCCATATAAATCTGGAAATCATGCGGTTCCATTCGTTAAACTGCTTATTAGGAATTTCTATTGCTAGAGATTGAAACAAGAACAACAGTTGAGGTAAAATAATCATTTTTATAATTTCTATTCGTTTATACAAATCGAGCATCATGGGAGCCCATCTGTCCAGGTTGCTTTTTATTTTATTAGTCATTGTACCATAGTTAGCTTCGTATATTTTATTTAAGTTTCTAGTAATGTTGATACCTAAATATTTCAAGGTTTTTGTATTCCAGTTAAATTTGAACACATTACTAATATCCTCACTGGGTGAGTAGTGGAAGCATAATGTCTGAGTTTTCCCAATATTTAATTTATAACCTGAATAAAGTCCAAATTGATGGAGACAAGACATGAGGTTCGGAAGACTGACATCTGGGTCTGATAGTGTCACCAGAACATCATCAGCGTATAAACATATTTTGTATTCTTTTTCCCTTAAATATAATTCCCTTAATTTCTGAATCCTCCCTAATTTTTTGAGCAAGTGGTTCTATAAAAAGAGCAAAAAGAATTGGACTCAAAGGACATCCTTGCCTGCATCCTCGTCCCAGAGGGAATGTGTCTGAAAGGCCACCATTGATTTTGATCCGGGCTTCTGGTGAACTATATATTGATTTTAAACAACTTATAATTGTATTATTAAAGCCGAACCGCTGTAGGACCAGATATAAATATTCCCATCTAACAGAGTCAAAAGCTTTTTCAGCATCAAAACTGATTGCTAAAGATTTCAATTTATTTCTTTTCATTATATCGCATAAATATAACGTTCTCCTCACATTATCCTGTGTGCGTCTATTTTTAATAAATCCTGTCTGATCTGTATCAATCAGTTCGG
>JBBPBX010046190.1:0-26686 GCA_038048925.1 Garcialebias charrua | reverse complement strand
GCCAAAGCAGAAGTGGCCAAAGCAGAAATGGCCAAAGTGGAAATGGCCAAAGCAGAAGTGGTCAAAGCAGAAGTGGCCAAAGTGGAAATGGCCAAAGAAGAAGTGGCCAAAGCAGAAGTGGTCAAAGCAGAAGTGGTCAAAGCAGAAGTGGTCAAAGCAGAAGTGGTCAAAGCAGAAGTGGTCAAAGCAGAAGTGGTCAAAGCAGAAGTGGCCAAAGCAGAAGTGGTCAAAGCAGAAATGGCCAAAGTGGAAATGGCCAAAGAAGAAGTGGCCAAAGCAGAAGTGGTCAAAGCAGAAGTGGTCAAAGCAGAAGTGGCCAAAGTGGAAATGGCCAAAGAAGAAGTGGCCAAAGCAGAAGTGGTCAAAGCAGAAATGGCCAAAGCAGAAGTGGCCAAAGCAGAAGTGGCCAAAGTGGAAATGGCCAAAGAAGAAGTGGCCAAAGCAGAAGTGGCCAAAGCAGAAGTGGTCAAAGCAGAAGTGGCCAAAGTGGAAATGGCCAAAGAAGAAGTGGCCAAAGCAGAAGTGGCCAAAGTGGAAATGGCCAAAGAAGAAGTGGCCAAAGCAGAAGTGGCCAAAGTGGAAATGGCCAAAGCAGAAGTGGCCAAAGTGGAAATGGCCAAAGAAGAAGTGGCCAAAGCAGAAGTGGTCAAAGCAGAAGTGGCCAAAGTGGAAATGGCCAAAGAAGAAGTGGCCAAAGCAGAAGTGGTCAAAGCAGAAGTGGTCAAAGCAGAAGTGGTCAAAGCAGAAGTGGTCAAAGCAGAAGTGGTCAAAGCAGAAGTGGTCAAAGCAGAAGTGGCCAAAGCAGAAGTGGTCAAAGCAGAAATGGCCAAAGTGGAAATGGCCAAAGAAGAAGTGGCCAAAGCAGAAGTGGTCAAAGCAGAAGTGGTCAAAGCAGAAGTGGCCAAAGTGGAAATGGCCAAAGCAGAAGTGGCCAAAGCAGAAGTGGCCAAAGTGGAAATGGCCAAAGAAGAAGTGGCCAAAGCAGAAGTGGCCAAAGCAGAAGTGGTCAAAGCAGAAGTGGCCAAAGTGGAAATGGCCAAAGAAGAAGTGGCCAAAGCAGAAGTGGCCAAAGTGGAAATGGCCAAAGAAGAAGTGGCCAAAGCAGAAGTGGCCAAAGTGGAAATGGCCAAAGCAGAAGTGGCCAAAGTGGAAATGGCCAAAGCAGAAATGGCCAAAGCAGAAATGGCCAAAGCAGAAGTGGCCAAAGTGGAAATGGCCAAAGAAGAAGTGGCCAAAGCAGAAGTGGCCAAAGTGGAAATGGCCAAAGCAGAAATGGCCAAAGCAGAAATGGCCAAAGCAGAAGTGGCCAAAGTGGAAATGGCCAAAGAAGAAGTGGCCAAAGCAGAAGTGGCCAAAGTGGAAATGGCCAAAGCAGAAATGGCCAAAGCAGAAATGGCCAAAGCAGAAGTGGCCAAAGTGGAAATGGCCAAAGAAGAAGTGGCCAAAGTGGAAATGGCCAAAGAAGAAGTGGCCAAAGCAGAAGTGGCCAAAGTGGAAATGGCCAAAGCAGAAGTTGCCAAAGCAGAAGTGGCCAAAGCAGAAGTGGCCAAAGCAGAAGTGGCCAAAGCAGAAGTGGCCAAAGTGGAAATGGCCAAAGCAGAAGTGGCCAAAGCAGAAGTGGCCAAAGCAGAAGTTGCCAAAGCAGAAGTGGCCAAAGCAGAAGTGGCCAAAGCAGAAGTGGCCAAAGTGGAAATGGCCAAAGCAGAAATGGCCAAAGCAGAAATGGCCAAAGCAGAAGTGGCCAAAGCAGAAATGGCCAAAGCAGAAGTGGCCAAAGTGGAAATGGCCAAAGAAGAAGTGGCCAAAGCAGAAGTGGCCAAAGTGGAAATGGCCAAAGCAGAAGTTGCCAAAGCAGAAGTGGCCAAAGCAGAAGTGGCCAAAGCAGAAGTGGCCAAAGCAGAAGTGGCCAAAGTGGAAATGGCCAAAGCAGAAGTGGCCAAAGCAGAAGTGGCCAAAGCAGAAGTGGCCAAAGCAGAAGTGGCCAAAGCAGAAGTGGCCAAAGCAGAAGTGGCCAAAGCAGAAGTGGCCAAAGCGGAAATGGCCAAAGTGGAAGTGGACAGAATCACATTTGAAAAACAAACGTACAAACAAACAAAATATGGAATTACATTTAAAAAAATGTTTTTTTGAAAAACACATTTGAAAAAATGGAATTACATTTGAGCAAAAAATGACATTTGAAAAAAATGTAATTACATTTGAAAAACGAAATTAAATTAAGCAAAACCTTTTTTTCTAACTTCATTAACAGCATAGAACAACAGAACAATGCACAATAACAAGATAAAAATACAAACTCTTGTGAAGGGTGCAGGGTCCATGTACCATTTGTTCAACTGTTTTTAATAGCGAATGAAAAAAAAAGTTTCATTATTCATTTTCATGAGGGATTCAAAAAGATACAATGGATAAAGTTGAAAATGCCAAAAGCATGGCTGTATGGTACTTTTTTAAATCCCTCATGAAAATGAATAATGAAACAAAGTTGTTTATTTTAAATTTTGGATTATTAATAAAAAAATAACTGAACAAATGGTACATGGACCCGACACCCTTTACGAGAGTTTGTATTTGTATCTTGTTACTTGGTACTGTATATTGTTCTGTTGTTCTATGTTGTCGATAAAGTAAAAAAAAAAAAAAAAATCACCACTTAGGTTTGGCTTAATTTAATTCTGTTTTTTTTTTTTTTTTCAAATATAATTCCGGCCACTTCTGCTTTGGCCTAATGTAATTCCATTTTTTCAAATGTGATTCCGTTTTTTCTAATTATGTGTTTTTGTTGTGTTTTTTCAAATGTAATTCCATTTTTTCAAATGTGTTTTTGCTGTGTGTGTTTTTTTTATTTATTTCGTGTTTTGAAATGTAATTCAGTTTTTTTCAAATATTGTTAATGTACACCTCAGGGCCACAGTAGTAATGCTATGCAAGAAACACATCAAGAACACCATGGTGTGCCAAAATATCCATTCTCTTAAACAATGGACTGTTAGCCAAAAAAATAATAATTAAATTTTTTGTCTATATGATAATGAGAGTTTGGGTAATTTATTTATACTATGAATACTACTTTGTACTATACTAATAAATACTACTATAAATACTCACACACAAATATATAACAAAATGGGGTGTGAAATTAAAGAGAGATGGATTAATTTGGGATTGAATTTGGAAAGTTAAGTTGTACCTGAGTACATTAGGTGAATTGTTTTCTTTGTCCTTCAGTTTCAATGCTTTTATCTTATTAAAAATAAAAATTATATTTCCTGCTTAGCAACATATTTATGATTGGGTATTGTTCTAATAATAAATGGTTAATGTTAAAAGGACTGTACTTATATAGCGCCGTTCTATCTTATCAAGACACAGAAATCTTGTTACACTACAATCTGTGCACTCATTTACCCATTCATACAGCACTCTACTAAAGTAAAGTGCTATGTGTTGTTGTCATTGTATGTTCCCATACAATGGCAAAATTTTCTCTCTGCATTTAGCACATTGCACCTGGTATGCACCCAGGTGGGGCGGTGCTCAGCTATGTGGGCACCCGAGGAGTGATTGGGGATTGGGTGTCTTGCTCAGAGACACCACGATGTGTGGGAATGGCTGGGGATCAAGCCTGGGACTTTCAGGTCCCGAGTTGGCTGCCCTGCCTCTACCCTATCTCCCCACCCCCAAGATCTCTACAAAGCTAATTGAACAAATCATTCTAAAGAGACTAATCAGAGCTTTATCACATTCTTACACTGATGGGACACACATCAGAGGCAATGAGGGGTTCAATGTCTTGCCCAGGGACACTTCGGCATGTGACTGCTGGTGGATTCAAACTCCCAACTCTTGAATTGGATGACGACGGCTCCAATCACAAGGACACAGCGGCCTGAGCCCGCCTCTAATAATAAGTACTGCTGTTTGTTTAAGAAGTTACTGAAAAAAAATTAAGAATTTAGAACAAAGGTAGAACATTTTTTTTTTCTCTTTAGGGGAAATATTCTGTTTTTACTTTTGTCTAGATAAAAAAAAGAAGCAAAATCATAAAAGGAATGTGACCACTTTTTTTGATGATGATAATTTTTTATTTCAGACAGACATTTCACCACAAAACATAATACTGAAGACTTTCATGTTTCCAAGTATACAGTATACAATTTAAATATCAAATAAATATATCCAATTTTTATATGCAAATATACATTTTTTTCTTTTCCTTTCCTCTAATGGTGACTGTGAGTCTGAAAAAGAGTATGATAAAGTTTAACTTATATTATCATACCCCTTATCCATTCAATAATTCATAGGATAAATAGTCTTCGTTGATTGATTGTTAATGTAAAAGTAAATGAATCAGTGCTTTTCACTCAGGGAAATAATAAATTGGGTATAAGTGGGCTTCATTATATGAAATAAATATATTATATCCATTGTAAAAGGTTACATAAAGTTTTTTTTTTCTCGCACACTAAAAGTAAAACTATATTCCCCAGGACTATAGTACAAACCAGTTTGTGATAGGTTTTCAGGCTTTGTGCAGTCCATGCAGTGTCAGATGCATGGTAATTATACATGTACAAGAAGGCACTTGCTTATGTTCATGTGTTGAATGTGGTCCCTGTTTGGTAACCAAATGATGTGAAACATCTACTTGTGGAAGCAAAATGGTAATTCATGAGTACAAACACACTGGATGAGTATTATATACAAGGAGGAGGTGCAATAAAGGAATGGATAAATTTAAAGGCACCCCACATGACTGCTGATAAAGGGATCTATAGAGCCCTTGCAGATTTGAACAATTGTTAAAATTCTGTCTAAGAGATCTTACAGTTGATTCTACAATTAAACAATGAATGTATTTTATTAGTAATTACTGATTAACTTGAGTTTTAATGACCTATGATGTGGAGGAGTTAACTTTGGACTTTTGGGTAAGGCCTCTGTAAGTTGCTGGCACGTTGTTCCTGTGCTAGTGGTTTGATTTCATAGGGTACTTCAGTGTCATCCTTCAATCCAAAAACATCCAGGATTACGTATAATGATGCATCTACATGGCTTCTAGGTTTAGAAGCTATTGTGCTTGGTCATTTATTTTGACCGTCTTAGTGTTGGACTTTTGATGGAGCCTCCTCTCTTCTACACTGGCGAAGAGTCTCAGTCATCCAGGACATGGTAAATTCAAAAAAAGTTCAAGACAAAAACAACTGGACTTTATTTGTAACAGAACATCTGCTGTAATAGGCTCTTGCCTTCCTGCAGCTATTTTTATTATTTATCATTATTTCATTAGACCTTTATTACAGGTTAGTTCCCACTGAGCCTCAAAGACATTTACAAGAGATCTGTGACATACAACATACAGGCAGATGAGAAAAAGAGAACGAGGATGGTGGAAGCCTAAAAAAAATCATGTCTCACACCATTTCTTGGCTGGGAACAGAATAAAAGATGCAACAACAAAAAAAAGACCTCACAACATAAAGCTGCAACATACAATGACTTCATAATACCTTTATGCATAGAGGTCATCAAAGTGGGCGAGTTATCCATAAACACTCCAGAAAGTTCTGATAAGATGGTGCAGTCTCTTATCAGCATCATGGTTCTGATAAGGCCACAGACAGGAGTGATGTGCTACATCAAACTAATATGTGATAATCTGCTAGATGAAATACATTTGTATATTTTAATGGATTGTTTATTTTTGGAGCTTGCAGTTCAGTCTTAATTTTCTTGCCTCATTCTATGGCTGCTGGAGCCAAACAACAATGTGACGTGTGTAGTTCACAATATGACACATTTTTTCTGTTTTTAGTTGTTGCAGAATCCAATCATTCACTTTGGAAAATTATCCACATGTGCTGTTTAGAAAAACTTTTAATTGTGTTTGGAAAAATTAAATTCACAAAGCTAATGCTGTTAGACAAAATGTTGTTTTTTATTACCAAGAAATTGTACAACTGATAGAAGACTGAACAGTATAGAAACATCCAGTGTAATATGAAAAATGAAGTCAACATGGTTGGAAGCTAAAATGTTGACAGATAAGTAACATAGTCACAAAGTTACATTTGCTAACAATGAGCTCTCAGTATTTAAAAAAAGTGATTTTAGTTTTACAATGTTGTACTTTAACCCTTTCACAATGTTTGTTCATCAAACATGATAAATATTTTATTACCATCCTCTCTATAAAAATAATAATTTTATGAGTCTACTCTAGATTGTGTTAGAAATCTTAATCAGAATCAGAAGCAGCTTTATTATCAATGTACCGGGATACAGTGAGTTTATGTTCGTACAGTCATCCGAAAGATGGGCGGAGTTTGTGTTGCTGTTGCTATCAACTATAGAATTTAGAACAAAGGTAGAAAGTTTTTTTTTCTCTTTAGGGGAAATATTCTGTTTTTACTTTTGCCTAGATAAAAAAAGAAGCAAAATCATAAAAGGAATGTGACCACTTTTTTTGATGATCATAATTTTTTATTTCAGACAGACATTTCACCACAAAACATAATACTGAAGACTTTCATGTTTCCAAGTATAGATTCAATCTTAATATCAAATAAATATACCCAATTTTTATATGCTAATATACATTTTTTTTATTTTCCTTTCCTCTAATGGTGACTGTGAGTCTGAAAAGGAGTATGATGAAGTCAGCTCTGTGCTCCATCTGACTCTGCTGCTGACACCGATCAGCTGAGCTCCTGGTTTGACTCCTCCTGTCAAACCATTCTGGACTCTGTGGCACCATCTAAACTGGTGCGACCTAAAGCCAGATCTGAACTCTGCTTCAATGAAAAAACTCTTGCAGCCAGACAGGAGTGCCACAGAGCTGAACGGAGATGGAAGAAGGATAAACTGGAGGTTTTGTTTCACATTTAAAGGACTGTCAACGTCAGTACCAGAACATTGTTAAAGAGACCAAAAAACAACACTTGTCAGACATTATCGTGTCCAATCACAACAACCTGCGTGTCCTTTTTGAAACTATTGACTCTGTCCTGAAGGCCCCACAACCTGTCTGCCATGAAGCCTCAACTGAACTCTGTAATGACTTCCTGCAGTTTTTTATAAATAAGGTTGTTACCACAAGGGCCCTTATTTCAGCCCCTGCTTTTGACCCCTCCTGCTTGGTCCCCTGCCTGGCTGTGTTCGATAGATTTGAACCAGTGACTCTGACCCTTTTAGAGGATGTGGTCGGCCATATTAAGCCATCAGGTTCCCCTCGTGACCTTGTCCCCCCTCGTCTGTTAAAAGAGGTGTTTTCCAGCATCAGGCAGGTGATCCTTGCTGTTATCAATAGCAGTCTGTCCTCAGGTGTTGTGCCAATAAGTTTTAAACATGCGGTGGTGCAGCCCCTGCTTAAAAAGCCCAGCCTAGACCAATCTGTCTTGGCTAATTTTAGGCCCATCTCCAAGCTGCCTTTTATTTCAAAAATTTTAGAAAAAATTGTGTATTCACAGGTGAAATGTTTTCTGGACGAGCACAACATAATGGAGGTTTTTCAGTCTGGCTTCAAAACTCGCCACAGCACAGAATCAGCTCTAGTCAGAGTTTTTAATGATATTCTTATGGCCAATGATTCTGGTGAACATGTGGTTCTTGTCTTGCTCGACCTAACCGCTGCCTTTGACACAGTGGACCATAACGTTTTAATATCACGTTTACAGCACCAAGTGGGTATCTGTGGTACTGCACTGAGCTGGTTTAGGTCCTATCTGGCAGACAGAACCATGTCTGTGAACATAGCTGGTTCTGAATCCTCCACTGCTCCTCTGTGTTTTGGGGTTCCACAGGGCTCCATTTTAGGTCCCCTGCTTTTCTCCCTTTACCTACTTCCATTGGGATCAATCCTCAGAAAGCATGGGATCTTTTTTCATTGTTACGCCGATGATAGTCAGATCTATATGCCACTAAAAAAGAAAGATGCCTCCTCAATCAGGCCACTTCTGTTGTGTCTTGAAGACATCAAAGCTTGGATGTCTTTAAACTTTTTAAATTTTAATGAAAAGAAAACAGAAGTGATGGTGTTTGGTCCTAGTGGCTCTTGTGAACCTTGCCCTGTTGATCTGGGCCCTCTGGCACCACATGTAAAGAAAACAGTTTCTAACTTGGGTTTTAAAATGGACAGTGATTTTAAATTAGATTCCCAGATTGGAGCGGTGGTCAAGACCAGTTTTTATCACCTCAGACAGCTGGCTAAGGTAAAGTCCATCCTTACACAGCAGCAGCTGGAAACAGTAATCCATGCCTTCATCACCTCTCGGCTGGATTACTGTAACGCTCTTTACCTTGGAGTCAGCCAGTCCTCCCTCAGACGTCTCCAGTTGGTCCAGAACGCTGCTGCTCGCCTTCTAACTGGAGTTCATAAGAGGGAGCACATCACCCCCACTCTGGCTTCACTCCACTGGCTGCCTGTTCATTTTAGACTTCATAGTAATATCCTGATGCATGCTCAATAATCCAGGTAGAAAAATCTAAAAAAGCTAAGTCTGGTCCTTTGGACATTCAAAAAACAAAACCCAGCACATTCCTTTTGTTTTGTTTTGTTTTTTGAATGTCCAGAGGACCAGACTTTGCTTTTTTTTTTTAGAGTTCATATTAATATTCTTTTATTTGTTTTTAAAAGTTTAAATGGTCTTGCTCCATCCTACCTCTCTGAGCTTCTTCACCCATACTCTCCTGCTCGGTGCCTCAGATCAGCTGATCAGCTGCTTCTGGAGGTGCCGAGGTCCAAACGGAGGCTCAGAGGAGACAGAGCTTTTTCTGTTGCTGCTCCAAAACTGTGGAACGATCTCCCTCTTCCATCAGACAAGCTCCTTCACTGTCCAGTTTTAAAACTCTTTTAAAAACACATTTTTACTCACTGGCTTTTAGCACAGACTGAATTTGTTCTGCACTGTTTTTATTGATCTTAATGTTTTAACAACTGTTTTATTTTTATGTGTTTAAATGTTCTTGATTTTATGTACAGCACTTTGTTAAGGCTGTGGTTGTTTTAAAGGGCTCTATAAATAAAGTATTATTAAAAAGAATTATTAACTTATATTATCATACCCCTTATTCATTCAATAATTCATAGGATAAATAGTCTTCATTGATTGATTGTTAATGTAAAAGTAAATGAATCAGTGCTTTTCACTCAGGGAAAGACTAAATTGGGTATAAGTGGGCTTCATTATATAAAATAAATATATTATATCCATTGTAAAAGGTTACATAAAGTTTTGTTTTTCTCGCACACTAAAAGTAAAACTATATTTCCCAGGACTATGGTACAAACCAGTTTGTGATAGGTTTTCAGGCTTTGTGCAGTCCATGCAGTGTAAGAGGCATGGTAATTATACATGTACAAGAAGGCACTTGCTTATGTTCATGTGTTGAATGTGGTCCCTGTTTGGTAACCAACTGATGTGAAACATCTACTTGTGGAAGCAAAATGGTAATTCATGAGTACAAACACACTGGATGAGTATTATATACAAGGAGGAGGTGCAATAAAGGAATGGATAAATTTAAAGGCACCCCACATGACTGCTGATAAAGGGATCTATAGAGCCCTTGCAGATTTGAACAATTGTTAAAATTCTGTCTAAGAGATCTTACAGTTGATTCTACAATTAAACAATGAATGTATTTTATTAGTAATTACTGATTAACTTGAGTTTTAACTGACCTATGATGTGGAGGAGTTAACTTTGGACTTTTGGGTAAGGCCTCTGTAAGTTGCTGGCACGTTGTTCCTGTGCTAGTGGTTTGATTTCATAGGGTACTTCAGTGTCATCCTTCAATCCAAAAACATCCAGGATTAGGTATAATGATGCATCTACATGGCTTCTAGGTTTAGAAGCTATTGTGCTTGGTCTTTTATTTTGACCGTCTTAGTGTTGGACTTTTGATGGAGCCTCTTCTCTTCTACACTGGCGAAGAGTCTCAGTCATCCAGGACATGGTAAATTCAAAAAAAGTTCAAGACAAAAACAACTGGACTTTATTTGTAACAGAACATCTGCTGTAATAGGCTCTTGCCTTCCTGCAGCTATTTTTATTATTTATCATTATTTCATTAGACCTTTATTCATACAGGTTAGTTCCCACTGAGCCTCAAATACATTTACAAGAGATCTGTGACATACAACAGACAGGCAGATGAGAAAAAGAGAACGAGGATGGTGGAAGCCTAAAAAAAATCATGTCTCACACCATTTCTTGGCTGGGAACAGAATAAAAGATGCAACAACAAAAAAGAAGACCTCACAACATAAAGCTGCAACATACAATGACTTCATAATACCTTTATGCATAGAGGTCATCAAAGTGGGCGAGTTATCCATAAACACTCCAGAAAGTTCTGATAAGATGGTGCAGTCTCTTATCAGCATCATGGTTCTGATAAGGCCACAGACAGGAGTGATGTGCTACATCAAACTAATATGTGATAATCTGCTAGATGAAATACATTTGTATATTTTAATGGATTGTTTATTTTTGGAGCTTGCAGTTCAGTCTTAATTTTCTTGCCTCATTCTATGGCTGCTGGAGCCAAATAACAATGTGACGTGTGTAGTTCACAATATGACACATTTTTTCTGTTTTTAGTTGTTGCAGAATCCAATCATTCACTTTGGAAAATTATCCATATGTGCTGTTTAGAAAAACTTTTAATTGTGTTTGGAAAAATTAAATTCACAAAGCTAATGCTGTTAGACAAAATGTTGTTTTTTATTACCAAGAAATTGTACAACTGATAGAAGACTGAACAGTATAGAAACATCCAGTGTAATATGAAAAATGAAGTCAACATGGTTGGAAGCTAAAATGTTGACAGATAAGTAACATAGTCACAAAGTTACATTTGCTAACAATGAGCTCTCAGTATTAAAAAAAAGGGATTTTAGTTTTACAATGTTGTACTTTAACCCTTTCACAATGTTTGTTCATCAAATATGATAAATATTTTATTACCATCCTCTCTATAAAAATAATAATTTTATGAGTCTAGATTGTGCAAGGAATCTTAATCAGAATCAGAATAAGCTTTATTATCATTGTACCGGGATATAGTGAGATTATGTTCGTACAGTCGTCCGAAAGATGGGCGGAGTGCGTGTTGCTGTTGCGATCATAGCACAGTACCTTATTCTTTATCAGAATAGTTTTAGATAGAAAAGGGGGAAAGGCATGAGGGTGTATAGTGATATTACAAAAAAAAAAAAATCCCTTCACATCTCGTCCTATCAGGACACAATTTGGGACATCAAAAAACTCTATCAGCACCACATTTATAAACACATTACCAGTACATATGTATTTGGCTTCAGGACATTGTCCATAAACACTTTTTTTGGTTAATTTTATTTAATTTATTTACAGATTAAAATAAATATGTCACATGTTGACATAAAACAAAAGTTCGGAATGAAAAGGAGTAGTTTGAAGAAAAAAATATTATATAGTCTACCCCTTTTCCCAAAAGTCAATCTGCTACACCACAAGCAACCAAGTTTCAATCAACCATCCATACAGACATGTCTTTGAACACAAACCAGGCAATGTATATACAAAAAGAAAACAAACAAACAAATAAACATTATCTTTGTTATGATACAGAACTCTGAATCAATATACTTTATTGTACCTTGAAAGAAAATTCCATCCATCCATCCATCCATCCATCCATCCATCCATCCATCCATCCATCCATCCATCCATGGATGGATGGATAGACAGACTGTTCCACAGATTAGTTCCACAAACAGAAATACAATGCTCCATTTGTTGAGTTCTGACTTTTTTTAATCTCTCAAATTAAAAATGTTGTCTCTTAATAAATCTTTTTTTGCAAACGCATTGGTAACATACGGTTGGATGTATTTTAAACATAACTTACAGAATTTAATAGTCCACCAAGTCATGAAATATCATTAATTTTAAATTACAGAACAATGGATTTGTTGGATCTCTGTAGCGTTTTCCACTTATAATTCTAACAGCTCTTTTTTGCAGAATAAAAATATAATTAGTATATGATCTACAGACATTCCCCCTAACTTCTACAAAATAGGTCAAATAGGGAATGATGAGTGAATTATACAATATCAACAATGCTTCATAATTTAATGAGCCTTTCACTTTATATAATAATGCAATTATCCTTGATATTTTTATCTTTAAATTATTGATATGTGGTTTTGTTAAGAACAAGTGCATGCCGGTTTGTTCTTCCCGGATTGGTTTGATCTGAGGGAAAGACCAGGCTTCCTTCAAGTTAAACAACATTTATTTTCACAAACAGATGTATGTACAGAATACAAGCAGATCTGGAGAAGCAGCCTCAATATGACATGAGCCGGTTCTGAAAAAAACAAATGAAAAGTGTCTCCTTATAACATCTAGGAGCCTCGACCCGGGAGATACATATGTTGACCTTCTGCACAGTAAAACCACAATTCACCTCCTCAGGCAGACAAAGGCGCTTCTGTAAATCAGTGTTATCTCTTATGCCCCTTTTCCACCGCTCAGCTTGGGTCGGATCAGATCGGCTCAGATCGGCTCAGTTCGGTTCGGCTCACATGTAGTTCTGTTTCCATAGCACTTTTGTCCCCCTTCTGTGGGTGGGGTCCAGAATCCTACTCGTCTTACCCAGAGCCATATAAAGAGAGAGTTCCGACACTTCCATAGACTCCCATTGTAAGAATGGAATGCGGAAGTCATGTGGGTCATGGAGGGGGCGATTCATAAGATATCTATGGGGCGATTCGTTCCACTAAACTGTTCCAAACAGTAGCGCTGCTAGCATCAAACGTAGTTCATTCTTGATGTTTCAGAGGTGTTTTCTCCGGTAAGTTGATGAAAATACAATTTTCTTTTGCCCTTGTGAAGCGTTTAAAACGTCTAAAAATGCTTAAGAAAAAATGCATAGTGTAGTGCTCACGCCACCAGGTGGAGCTGCAGGATAAGAAATAAAGAGGAGAATGGTAGAAGGAATGTCAGTTTGTTACGGCTCAATAATTACTGAAAAATGCTGGACAAAGTAAGAAAAGTCTGTTTTTTGTGTCATGTTGCGCCAGTAGCTGCTCAAATTGACTGACAGCGACGAGCTGTTTGGAACAATTGAGAGCTACATGAACCACGTGACCGCCTGTCGGCGAGTTCGAAGAGTGTCGCAACTCTCTCTCTCTAGGGCTCTGGTCTTACCACATGGTGGCAGTAGTGTTCCCCCAAGCTATTTACTAGTAGCCACCACTAGTAGAAGAACACGATAAAGGCTTTGACAGAATGTTGTGAAAGAGATGTCATGCTATAATGAGTACCTCATGAGCTGTAATTTTTAAACCCAATTCATAATCCTACCTTGTTGCCTTCTTTAAACCCATGTATTTTCCAATTTAGTATTTTTACAATAAAGATGTATTAAAAACATATTTTATTATTTAGTTATGCACAAGGTGCTTGATAAAGTTGCAAAACCATATTTGTCTGAGCTGCTTCAACCTTCCTGCCCTCCTCGATCTCAGATCAGCTGAGCAGTTGCTGCTGACAGTCCTCAAAACTAGGTTGAAGCTCAGAGGTGACAGAGCGTTTGGCCTTGTTGCTCCCAGGCTGTGGAAGTGTTCAGGGTCAGAGAGGCCTTCTCTCTTCCTGTTTTTAAATCTCTTTTAAAAACACACTTTTATTACTTGGCTTTTAACACGTGATCTTATCTTTTATGGCATGTTAAAACACATGCAGTAAGACTGGTATATGTATTTATTTTTGTATGCTTTTTAAAGTTTTTAATCAACTTGTCTTTTATGTTATTGTACAGCACTTTGGTTGACCTTCCATCCATCCATCCATCTTCTTCCGCTTATCCGGGGTCGGGTCGTGGGGGTAGCAGCCTAAGTAGGGAGGCCCAGATTTCCCTCTCCCCAGCCACTTGGAGCAGCTCCTCCGGGGGAATCCCAAGGCGTTCCCAGGCCAGCCGAGAAACATAGTCCCTCCAGCGCGTCCTGGGTCTTCCTCTGGGTCTCCTCCCGGTGGGACATGCCCGGAACACCTCACCAGGGAGGCGTCCAGGAGGCATCCTAACCAGATGCCCGAGCCACCTCAACTGGCTCCTCTCGATGTGGAGAAGCAGCGGCTCTACTCCGAGTCCCTCCCGGATGACTGAGCTTCTCACCCTATCTCTAAGGGAGAGTCCAGCCACCCTGCGGAGAAAACTCATTTCAGCCGCTTGTATCCGAGATCTTGTTCTTTCGGTCATAACCCAAAGCTCATGACCATAGATGAGGGTGGGAACGTAGATCGATCGGTAAATTGAGAGCTTTGCCTTTTGACTCAGCTCTCTCTTCACCACGACAGACCGGTACAGCGCCCGCTTCACTGCGGACGCTGCACCTATCCGCCTATCGATCTCACGCTCCAGTTTTCCCTCATTCGTGAACAAGATCCCGAGATACTTAAACTCCTCCACTTGGGGCAGGACCTCCTCCCCGACCCGGAGAGGGCATGCTACCCTTTTCCGGCTCAAGACCATGGCCTCGGACTTGGAGGAACTGATCCTCATCCCGGCCGCATCACACTCGGCTGCAAACCGCTCCAGTGAAAGTTGTAAATCACGAACTGATGAAGCCAGTAGGACCACATCATCTGCAAAAAACAGAGAAGCGATTCTAAGGTCACCAAAACGGATCCTCTCAACACCTTGGCTGCGCCTAGAAATTCTGTCCATAAAAGTTATGAACAGAATCGGTGACAAAGGGCAACCTTGGCGGAGTCCAACTCTCACCGGAAACGAGCCTGACTTACTGCCGGCAATGCGGACCAAGCTCTGACACCGGTCGTACAGGGACCTAACAGCCCTTATCAAAGGGCCTGGTACCCCATACTCCCGGAGTACCCCCCACAGAACCCCCCGAGGGACGCGGTCGAATGCCTTCTCCAAGTCCACAAAGCACATGTAAACTGGTTGGGCAAACTCCCACGCACCCTCCAGGACCCTGCTGAGGGTGTAGAGCTGGTCCAGTGTTCCACGACCAGGACGAAAACCACACTGCTCCTCCTGAATCCGAGGTTCGACTATCCGACGGACCCTCCTCTCCAGAACCCCTGAATAGACCTTACCAGGGAGGCTTAAGAGTGTGATCCCCCTATAGTTGGAACACACCCTACGGTCCCCCTTTTTGAATAGGGGAACCACCACCCCAGTCTGCCAATCCAAGGGAACTGCCCCCGATGTCCACGCGATATTGCAGAGTCGCGTAAGCCAACACAACCCTACAACATCCAGAGCCCTAAGGAACTCCGGGCGAATCTCATCCACCCCCGGAGCCTTGCCACCGCGGAGCTTTTTAACCACCTCGGCGACCTCAGCACCAGAGATCGGAGAACCCGACCCAAAGTCCCCAGGCTCCGCTTCCTCAGTGGAAGACGTGCCAGTAGGATTGAGGAGGTCTTCGAAGTATTCCGCCCACCGACTCACAACATCCCGAGTTGAGGTCAGCAGCACGCCACCCCCACCATAAATGGTGTTGGTCGCGTACCTCTTTCCCCCCCTGAGACGCCGGATGGTGGACCAGAATCGCCTCAAAGCCGTACGGAAGTCATTCTCCATGGCCTCTCCGAACTCCTCCCACGCCCGAGTTTTTGCCTCAGCAACCACCCGAGCCGCATGCCGCTTGGACTGCCGGTACCTATCAGCTGCTTCTGGGGTCCCACAAGCCAAAAAGGCCCAATAGGACTCCTTCTTCAGCCTGACAGCATCCCTCACTGCCGGTGTCCACCACCGGGTTCGAGGGTTGCCACCACGACAGGCACCAACAACCTTGCGGCCACAGCTCCGATAAGCTGCCTCGACAATAGAGGCGCGGAACACGGCCCACTCGGACTCCATGTCCCCCGCCTCCCTCGGAACGTGTTCAAAGCTCTCCCGGAGGTGGGAGTTAAAGCTCCGTCTTACGGGAGACTCTGCCAGACGTTCCCAGCAGACCCTCACAATACGTTTGGGTCTGCCAGGTCTGACCGGCATCCTCCCCCACCATCGGAGCCAACTCACCACCAGGTAGTGGTCAGTTGACAGCTCCGCCCCTCTCTTCACCCGAGTGTCCAAGACATGCGGCCGCAGATCAGATGAGACGACAACAAAGTCGATCATCGAACTGCGACCTAGGGTGTCCTGGTGCCAAGAGCACATATGGACACCCTTATGCTTAAACATGGTGTTCGTTATGGACAATCCATGACGAGCACAGAAGTCCAATAACAGAACACCACTCTGGTTCAGATCAGGGGGGCCGTTCCTCCCAACCACACCCCTCCAGGTCTCACTGTCATTGCCCACGTGAGCGTTGAAGTCCCCCAGTAGAACAAGGGAGTCCCCAGGAGGCGCACTCTCCAATACCCCCTCCAAGGACTCCAAAAAGGGTGGGTAGTCTGAGCTGCCGTTTGGTGCATAGGCACAAACAACAGTCAGAGCCCGTCCCCCCACACGTAGGCGAAGGGAGGCTACCCTCTCGTTCACCGGGGTGAACCCCAACGTACAGGCACCAAGATGGGGGGCAACCAGTATGCCCACTCCTGCTCGGCGCCTCTCACCAGGGGCAACTCCAGAGTGGAAGAGTGTCCAACCCCTCTCAAGGAAACTGGTTCCAGAGCCAGAGCCATGCGTTGAGGTGAGTCCGACTATTTCTAGTCGGAAACTCTCAACCTCACACACTAGCTCAGGCTCCTTCCCCACCAGAGAGGTGACATTCCATGTCCCAATGGCCAGCTTCTGTAGCCGAGGATCAGACCGCCAGGGTCCCCGCCCTCGGCCACCACCCATCTCACATTGCACCCGACCCCTTTGGCCCCTCCCACAGGTGGTGAGCCCATGGGAAGGGGGACCCACGTCTCCTCTTCGGGCTGTGCCCGGCCGGGCTCCATGGGTAAAAGCCCGGCCACCAGGCGCTCGCCAGCGTGCCCCACCTCCGGGCCTGCCTCCAGAGTGGGGCCCCGGTGACCCGCGTCCGGGCGAGGGAAAACTTAGTCCATTAATTTCACTCATCATAGGGATTTTTGGTTGACCCTGTGGTTTTTAAAATGTGCTTTATAAATAAATTTGATTTAAAACATCACACTGTGATCTTTGAAACTGCCAGTGTCTCCCTGGCAAAGCATGCTGCTGGGCGCAGATGATGGATGGATGGATGGTCTGTGAACACCTTGAGGAGCTGAAAGCGGTGGATGTTGATGGCTGTGTCTCCCTGGCAAAGCATGTTGCTGAGCGCAGATGATGGATGGATGATGGATGGATGGATGGATGGATGGTCTGTGAACACCTTGAGGAGCTGAAGGTGGTGGATGTTGATGCCTGTGTCTCCCTGGTAAAGTTGCTGCTGGGTGCAGATGATGGATGGATGATGGATGGATAGATGGATGGTCTGTGAACTTTAACTTTAAACTGTCCAAAGGACTTTGGCCACTTTGAATTTTTGACTATTTTTGTCTGACGTCATCCTAGAATGACCTGAATGACTATTGGCCAGTGACCCTCACCCCGATAGTCGCAAAATGCTTTGAGAAACTGGTCATGACTCACATCAAAACATCCATCAACATGAACGTGGACCCCCATCAGTATGCATACCGTGAGAACCGATCAACAGAGGACGCAATCTCCTCTGTGGTCCACATTGCTCTCACCCACCTGGATCAGAAGGACTCATACGTCCGTCTGCTCTTTGTGGACTTCACGTCTGCCTTCAACACCATGATCCCCCAAACTCTGATGGACAAACTATTTACACTTGGACTAAGCCCCTCCATTTGTAACTGGGTACTAGACTTTTTAACAAACAGACCTCAGTCCGTGAAGATCCACAACTTCTCCTCCTCCACCATAACCCTCAGCACTGGCTCTCCTCAAGGATGTGTGTTAAGCCCTCTTCTGTTCACTCTGCTCACACATGATTGTGCAGCCACCCATCCAGGCTGTCATATTGTTAAGTTTGCAGATGATACAGCTGTGGTGGGATGCATCACAAACAATGATGAGTCCAGCTACAGGCAGGAGGTGGAACATCTGGAGAGCTGGTGCAAAGAGAATAACCTTCACATGAATGTGAAGAAGACAAAGGAGATGATTGTGGACTTCAGAAGGAACAAACACACCCACACCCCACTGAACATAAGTGGATCTGCAGTGGAAGTGGTCTCCAGCTACAAGTACTTGGGTGTACACTTGAATGATAACCTCAGCTGGAGCAACAACACCACCAGCCTGATCAAGAAAGGTCATCAGAGACTCTACTTCCTCAGACGGCTGAGACGTGCTGGTCTGAGCAGCCCAGTCCTCACCTCCTTCTACAGGTGTGCAGTGGAGAGCATCCTGTGCTCCAGCATCAACGTGTGGCATGGAGGCTGCACAGCTGCAGAAAGAAAAGCTCTACAGAGAGTGGTGAAGGCTGCACAGAGGTCTGTCGGAGTCAGTCTCCCCACCATCACAGACATTTACACCTCCAGATGCAGGAAAAGAGCCACCTGCATCATGAAAGACCTCACTCACCCAGCACACACACTTTTTGCCCCACTCCCCTCAGGAAGGAGGTTGAGGAGCATTAAGTGTAGAACCACTAGACTGAGGAACAGCTTCTACCCTGAGGCTGTTAGACTATGAATAAATAAATAAAAAGAATAATCACTGCAAAATATCACATCATCAAAGTCAAAGTCAACTTTATTGTCAGATCTGCAATATGTACAGTGCAGGACATACACAGGACCGAAATTGCGTTTCTCTCAGTCCCTCGGTGCAACAGTAAACATCTAAACATTGAAACACTGAAACATATAATAATAGACATAAGCATAAAATAGTAAACCTAACACTGTCCTGAGTTTTTTGCATAGTGGTATAAGAGTATGAAAATTTACACCAACTCTAAAACTAAAACATTAAACATTTAATGAACATAATATTGTCCTGAGTTTTTGCATACTAGTATAAAAAAAAGAGTATAAAAAGTATAACTAAAATAAACTAAAGGTTTCTAGCATTGACATTTGCAAAGTGGCAAAGCAGCGTATGAGTCAATGTACACAGTATATGTATGAGGTAGTAGTTGATGTTGTTGTAGAGGCAAAAAGTGGCATATGCAGTAAGGCACATTGGGCATCCCTAAATAAGACCGTTCAGAGCACACTGTATATGTACCAGCAGTGGTGTAGATATTAGAGTAGTGTAAATAAATGTAAACAGTAGTAATTACATGTAAGCAGTAGTAATAAAAGTAAACAGTATTAATAAATGTAAACAGAGAATGTAAACAGTATTATGATTATAGGCAGTGATGTAATACAGACATTAGTGCAAGTATGAGAAGTAGTGCAAACTGTATGAGCACATGACCGAGAGTTTAGTGAATAACCCGTTTGATGACACAGAGTCTAGTGTTAAAAACTTTGTGTTGAGTGATAATATGTGAGAAAGTTTTAGTGTTAAGGCAGTTCAAATGGGAGGGGAGGCAGAGCAGGCAGAGTGTTTAGCATTCTGACTGCCTGATGAACAGAGCTGTCTCTCAGTCTGCTGGTTCGAGCCTGGAGACTCCTCAGTCTCCTCCCTGATGGCAGCAGTCTGAAGCAGCTGTGTAGTGGGTGTGTGGGATCACCTGCCATGCGGTGGGCTTTCCGATTGAGGCGTTTGCTGTGTAAGTCCTGCAGTGAGGGCAAGGAGGTGCCCACGATCTTCTCAGCTGCTCTCACAATGCGCTGGAGGCTCTTGCGGCATGATGCAGTACATGCACCAAACCACACAGTGATGCAGCTGGTCAGGACACTTTCTATGGCACCTCTGTAGAAGGTGCTCATGATGGGGGTTGAAGCTCCAGCCCTTTTCAGCTTGCGGAGAAAGTAGAGACGCTGGTGAGCCTTCTTTGCCAGTGCTGCAGTGTTCCTGCTCCAGGACAGGTCCTTTGAGACGTGCACTCCCAGGAACTTGGTGCTGTCTACTCTCTCCACTGCGGTGCTGTTGATGGTCAGAGGGGCATGTTGGGCATCCCTCTTCCTGAAGTCCACAACAATCTCCTTTGTCTTCTCCACGTTGAGAGTGAGATTGTTGTGTCCGCACCACAAGGCCAGGCGGCTCACCTCGTTCCTGTAGTCCGTCTCATCGTTGTTGCTGATGAGACCTACCACTGTTGTGTCGTCCGCAAACTTGATGAAGTGGTTGGAGCTGTACGATGGTGTGCAGTCGTGTGTTAGCAGGGTGAATAGAAGGGGGCTCAGCACACATCCTTGTGGGGCCCCTGTGTTCAATGTGATGGTGCTAGATGTGTTACTCCCGATCCGTACTGTCTGTGGTCTCCCGGTCAGGAAGTCTAGCAGCCAGTTACACATTGAGGTGTTCAGCCCCAGACTGTCCAGTTTAAGGATGAGCTGTTGGGGGATGATGGTGTTAAATGCCGAGCTGAAGTCGATGAACAACATTCTAACATAGGAGTCCTTCGTGTCCAGATGTGTGAGAGCTGTGTGAAGGGCAGAGGAGATGGCATCGTCGGTTGAGCGATTAGGTCGGTATGCAAATTGGAAGGGATCCAGGGAGTCAGGGAGGACAGATGTGATGCTTTTCATGACTAGCCGTTCAAAGCACTTCATCAGGATGGGGGTGAGTGCTACTGGGCGATAGTCATTGAGGCATGCGGGCGTTGCCTTCTTTGGGACAGGGATGATGGTGGTGGCTTTGAAACAGGTGGGGACGATGGCCTGGCTCAGTGAGATGTTAAAGATGTCCGTGAAGACCGCTGCGAGTTCCCCTGCACAGTCCTTCAGCACACGACCAGGTATGTTGTCAGGACCAGAGGCCTTCCGGGCGTTAATCTTGATGAATGATCGCCTTACGCTGTCTGAGGACAGCGTCAGCACCTGGCCATCAGGAGAGGGGGGGAGTTTATGTGCTGGTGTGCTGTTACTTGCCTCGAACCGAGCAAAGAACTCATTCAGTTCATTCAGCGCAGAGGCTGAGCTGTCACAGGTCTGGGGGGGTGGTTTGTAGTTTGTGATGGTCTGTATTCCCTGCCACAGACTGCGTGTATCCCTGCTGTCCTTGAAACGGTGAGCTATTTTCCCAGAATACTGCTTCTTTGCCTTTCTGATGCCCCGGTCCAGGTTGTTTCTGGCTGCCCTCAGGCCCACCTGATCTCCCGCTTTGAAGGCAGCATTCCTGGCTCTCAGGAGTGCAGCATGATGCATCAGCTGATGCTGATCTGTTTTCTTGTTGCTGTGTTCATCTGTGACCATTAGCTCATATAGATTCATGTTCGTGCTGCTGTCTGTTTGTAATGATTTTGTTTTTCTATTACATTAGTGCTTAGTGTATTTCTAGTTGATGTTTTTCTTAGTTAATCCTAGATGTTATTACTGTTTTTCTCTTACATTTTGTTGTTGAATGTAACTGGGACCCTGTGTACATAATCTCGTTTCATCACATGTACCACATGCGGTGCAAATGACAATAAAGATTCTCTGACTCTGACTCTGACTATAACCAAATAATTTATGATGTAATAACAGTGAGCAGATTCTAATAATCATTTTCTTATGGTTCTTTAAAGGTCAAATGCAAATGGAAAATTCTCTTAACTTCCAGTATGGATTTAAACACTATATACACTTCACATTGTAAAATAAGTTTAGGAAATTGAATGTTCCAGGACACCACTTAAGAAAATATAACGTTTAATAAGAAAAGTTTGAAGTGACAAACAGAAGTAACAAATTTCCATCTGGTGTCTCACGGCTTCCTCCAGAAGATGACACAGGTTGTTCAATTCTGGTGATTTTCTTCTGGTGACTGTAAAAGAAAAATGTGATTAATTTAGTCCAGAAACTGTTTTTTATTTTATTTTACTAACAGAATGTAATCACAGGATGTTCATGTACTGACTATAACCTGTTGGAGTTATTTGAATTAATATTCAATGTTTTATACAGGGAACCCTCGAGTTACGTCAGGGATCCGGACCTACGGGTGTGACTTAGGTCGATTCTGTCGTATCTCGCGGACCAAAAACACGTGCCTGTCGTAGGTCCGCATTTCTGATGTAGGTCGAGGCTATACCGTTAACGGAGCGCCGCACACACATTTAACGGCATGAGAATGAACAAGCGGACATCCTGTGCCATAAACATGCACAGAACTTTATTTACAAACACTTAGATAACACATTATACCACACATTCATCCATAAACACACAAAACCAGTACAGCATGTACTGTACAGGTAAAGTACTGTACAGTAATGTTTTTTTCAGCACAGACAAAGCATACAAAATACAAATCTCTTCCTGAACAGTTCTCAGCCATAATCTGCAAATGAGTTCAACCATGAAACATGAACACTTCTCTTTGAGCAGCAGCTGTTAACATCAAAATGCAGCAAATGATAAGGAACTCCCATGCACCAATCATGCACCAAATCAGCCAAATCATCAGAAACATGTTGCAACCATCATGTTTTTGAAACCAGTGCAGTCCATGTGGTGTTTGTGTTTGTGTGCAGTCCATGTGGTGTTTGTGTTTGTGTGCAGTCCATGTGCATGAAAAAGTCCATGAACTCTAAAAAAGCTAGAAGCAGCAGAAAAAGGAAACAAGGAAACAAAATGTCCTTACTTTGACTGAAGTGTAGGTAGACACTGATGTTTTTCTCAAGTTCAAACCTGGATCAGATGGAACTGCTTAGCCAGTGCTCAACCATGAATCAACCATGAACACTCAAGGCACTGTAGCCCTCCCCCACCTTGCCGCTTGCCGTAATGACGCACTTTTTTTGCCGTATCTCGATTACATACTTATAATGTATTTCTGACGTAAGTCCGTTTTTTCGGTCGTATGTCGACGGCATTCTTTCAAAGAGGCCTATCGTAAGTCCGCGTTGCCGTAGGTCGCAGGTGTCGTAACTCGAGGGTTTCCTGTAGACATAAATGTGTCAAGCTAGCTTCTATATACTGTACATTCGCCCATTGAGTTTTATTTTCGATCGCTACAGTAACGTATCATACCATGTCTATGCAGACGATATTCAAATCTACTGTTCTTTTCGATTGTCTGAATTTTACAAATTGACTGAACTCAGTAACTGCCTTCTTCTTCTTCTTCTTCTTCTTCTTCTTCTTCTTCTTCTTCTTCTTCTTCTTCTTCTTCTTCTTCTTCTTCTTCTTCTTCTTCTTCTTGAAGAGAGAGGACGTGCGTGGAAGAGCGGAGGAGCAGAAAGTGAGAGTGTTCATTCATTCGTTTTTTCTGTCCCTTTTCTGCTTTCACTGGGTATTTCTTGGCATGTTAATTGTTTAGTTGGTGATTTATTAGTTTAATAGTTTACAGAAAGTTTGTTTAACGAGGGTGTGGCCGTCAGGTGCACCGGCGTCTAGACGCCATGGTGGTGGGGAGCACGTGTGGTTTCTCCACGCTGACACGTAAGAACGGCATCAAGGTGGGTGCTGGTTCTGCGTGCAGCGTGGAGGAAGTTTGTTTGGCGGTGGGGGAGGTGGTTGGACATGGGTCCATTAAGTCTGCAGCCCGCATGAACGGGGCTGTGGTGGTGTTTGTGGAGAAAGTGGAGCAGGTTCAGAGACTGGTGGAGGTGGGGATATCAGTTAATGGTTTGTTGCTGCAGGTGACGCCGCTCGCGCTGCCGGCGAGAAAAGTCACACTGTCCAACGTCCCTCCGTTTGTCAGTGATGACTTTCTGATTAAAGAGCTGTCGCGACATGGGAAGGTGGTGTCTCCCGTTAAAAAGGTGCTGACGGGGTGTAAATCACCTTTATTAAAACACGTGGTGTCTCACAGGAGGCAGCTGTTCATGGTGCTCAACAGGCGCGATGAGGAGCTAGATGTTCGCTTTCATGTGCGGCTGGACGGTTTTGATTACATTCTGTTTGCAACGTCCTCCAACATGAAGTGCTTTGGCTGTCGTCAGGAGGGACACATGATTAAAATGTGTCCCGACAGGGCTGGGCCGCGCGCACCGGACCCTGATGAGCAGCAGCCCGCAGCTGCGGACCTGTCCGGTGAGGGAGGAGCGGAGGGGGCTCCCGCTGCCGCGGGGGGGCCCGCCTCTGCGGGGGAACCCGCTGCGGCCCCCGCTACACGTTCTGATACTGTTGAGGTGCAGACTGTAGACAGTGAAGGATCAGAGGGTGGTGTGTGTGTGGAAAAAAGCAGCACGGAGGTGTGTGGTGGTGGTGGTGGTGGTGGTGAGACTCAAGTGGGGGAGGGAGACGGGGAGCAGGTTGAACGGGAGGGGGAGGTGGGTGATGAGGAGTTGATGTGTGAGGATCAGAGAGTGGGAGTTGAGGTGGAGGAGGATAGTGAGAATAAAGGTTCAGGAAGTACCAGTGCAGGGTTGGTTTTAGGAGCTGATGTGGAGGGAGAGACAGGTGCGGTCGAAGAGGTGATGGAGCAGGGGGCCCCAGCCCCCAACAAGAGACGAACTAAAAGGAAAAATGTGGTGGATGCTGTGCAGGCCAGCAGGCAGATGAGCAAGTTGGCTGCAGAGAGGATGGAGGAGTCGGACAGCAGTGACTGTGACAGCGTTTTCTCTGACACCAGTGAAATGTCTGTTTCACAGACAAACAGCACAGAGCCCCAGTACCCAGTGGAGGCTTTTCTCACGTTCCTCCAAGATACCAAAGGGCAGAAAGGCATAAAAGTGGAAAGTTTTTTTCCTGATTTGAAAGTATTTCTTTCTTCAGCAAAACTTCATAGCAGGAACAAGGAGGTATCAGGATTTACTTCTCAGGAAATTTACAGGTTAAAGAAAATAATGTCAAAAGTTAGAAAACAACTCTGATTACAATGTTACACAACAGCACTTTATTATTTCTTTTAGTTTGTTGCTGTTTTATTTTTAACTTCTCGCCCATCATGGATACTTTAAAAATAGCATCATTAAACCTGAATGGGGCAAGAGAAGCTGTAAAACGTGCTTTAGTGTATCAGACAATGAACCAGAAAGGAATCGATGTGTTTTATTTGCAAGAAACCCACAGTGATCCTTCTAATGAAGCAGACTGGTACAGGGAGTGGGAAGGGGAGGCCATTTTGAGCCACAGCACCTCCCAGAGTGCAGGAGTGGGCTTCCTCTTTTCAAAGGCTTTCACTCCAAACTCCTTGGAAGTTCAACATGTCGTTCAGGGAAGGTGTATTTTAGTCAGAGCAGTTTTTAATGATTTTAACATGATTTTTATTAATATTTATGCTCCAAATGCCAATGCAGAGAAAAAACGTTTTTTAGAAGAAATTGGGGAGAGGTTGGGTGATTGTGGGTCTGAAGATTATGTTTTTATAGGAGGGGATTTCAACTGCACAGAAAACGAGTCTTTGGACCGCAATCACGCGGAGCCTCATCCAGCGGCCCAGCGTGCTCTGCGGCAGCTGGTATCCTCTCGTGGCCTGGTGGACGTTTGGAGGAGGATGCATGCAGGCTCCAGGCAGTACACGTGGTCCCACCTTAAAGAAAACCGTATCTCTTTAGCTCGTCTTGACCGTTTTTATTGTTTTAAGCACCATTTTAACGTGTTTAGGACATGCCAGATTTTGCCTGTGGCTTTTACAGACCACTCGTTGCTTTTAGGAGGTGTTTTTATCAGAAACATTTTGCCTAGGAGCGCTTACTGGCATTTTAATTCGGTTTTGACGCACGACCAGAGTTTTAAAGAGGCTCTAAAGTTTTTTTGGACTGCTTTTAGACAGAGGAAAAGTGATTTTTCCTGCCTGATGCAATGGTGGGACTACGGGAAAGTTCAAATGAAGCAACTTTGTCAACAGCACACTCTCAATGTTACTCGTGACATTACCAGATCTGTCACAGATCTGGAGATTAACATAGTGGATTTAGAACGACTGAGTGAATCCACAGGAAATTCAGAGCACATTGAAGCTCTAAAATCCAAGAAGCTAGTCTTAGCAAACCTGCTGGAAACTAAAGTCCAGGGCGTGTTGGTCAGGTCCCGGATCCAAAACATCACGGAGATGGATGCCCCTTCCAACTTTTTCTTCAGCTTGGAGAGGAAGCACGGGCAGAGGAAGATGATCCACTCCCTGCTGTCAGACACAGGGCAACAACTGAGTGAGCCAGGTCAGATCAGGAGGAGGGCTGTGGAGTTCTACTCTTCTCTGTTCCACAGTGAGTATAAAGAGAATGAGGAGCTGCATCGGGAGTTCTGCAGTGGACTACCCCAGGTCTCTGAGGAGACCAACACCTCCCTGGAGCGCCCACTGGGGCTTCAGGAGCTCCACGCAGCCCTCCAGAGCATGCAGGGCCAGAAGGCTCCTGGCATCGACGGACTCACAGTAGAGTTTTTTAAGGCCTACTGGGACATCCTGGCAGAGGACCTGCTGGATGTTCTTAACGAAAGCCTGGTCACTGGTTCACTCCCGCTGTCTTGCCGTAGGGCAGTTATTACGCTCCTGCCAAAAAAAGGGAACCTGCAGGACATTAAGAACTGGCGCCCTGTGTCTCTCCTCTGCACTGATTATAAAGTACTCTCCAAGGCTCTGGCTACTAGGCTGAGGGGAGCTATGGAAGAGGTCATCCACCGGGACCAGACCTATTGCGTCCCCGGCAGGTCTATGGTAGATAACATCTACCTAATCAGAGATGTTTTGGAAGTCTCCAGTTCGTTGGGTTTAAAATCAGCCTTGATTTCATTAGATCAAGAAAAGG
>JBBPBX010046189.1:13036-26686 GCA_038048925.1 Garcialebias charrua | reverse complement strand
TCCCAGAGGTTGATTAACCAGAGACAAAAATATGAAAAGAGTCAAAAATTAAATGTCAAATTATTTGACAAACTTGTTAATTGAGTAAATAGAACAAGTGTTTTAAAGCGTCAGATTAAAATCAGAGTTTGATTTGTTGGACTGAGTGACATTAAAGCGTAAAGTACCACAAAGTTGCATGGTGACCTCGCTCAGAGGGTCCCGCTAATAATCCACGAGCTGCCCTTGTTTCAGGGGCCGCCTGAGCCTCTGCGCTCGTCTCCACCGCTGACAGTGGGGCCCAACAAAACTGACCAGTGGCTTCCATGGCAAACTCACAAACACTATATCTATAGGCTTTATGTGTAGGAGTGTGCCACTTTCCCAATATACACATCATGCACTTTTTTCCTGAAGCGTATGCTTGTTATACAGTTTGATCAAAATACAAGAAGAAAAATCTATTTAGTTCCAGAAATAGTTTCTCCTTCCTCTGCTCTTTGGTCATAGATGTGGGAGCAATGCTGTTTAATTCAGGAGTTAAGCTGTCGCAGGTTTTTATAATAAAGACTATATTAAATGAGTCAGAATGAGGTCAACATTTCTCTGTCACATATTGGTTTTATACAACCTGGAAGTTTAGGTTATTGCCAAAAACTCATGTCTATGTGGAGTAATAATTAATAAAAACATTTCGTATGGTTTTCTCTCTGTTCACTGTGGTGGTTCAAAAACAGCATCACTCAGATCACAAGAGACAAACTGGTGACACAGCAGAGAAAACTGTCTGGTTTTTGTTTTGTTTTCCAGACCCCAGCATTTCCAACATATCTAGGTAGGCAGGGGGAGACCACCCCCGAGTGAAAAACAAGGAGATGATCAGGTTTATTGATGGAGCAGCTGCAGCTCATGCTCTGAGGTGTGACTGAAGTGGGTCAACTCCAAACGGCGTCACTGGTTGTGACGACTGCTGTCACCAAGCTGAGTTTCAGTTCTGACCCAGAACAACTGAGTCAGAGTCTTTGGACTTCAGCGTTTTACCCTGACGGACAGATTTATGTCAGGTCGCGCTCATCAAGTCTCTCCCTGAGGACGCCATGCTTCTTGTTTGGGGTTCTGCTGACTAATCTCTTTTTTGTTTATGAACTTTAGTGTTTTTCTGCTCACGAGTGAAGAGGTTATCCATCACTGTAATGTTTTGGTTTTATTTTCAGCACAAAATTATTATTATTATTATTTTATTTTTATTTTTTACAATAATCAGTATTTAGGCCCAACATTTGTTTTTAAAGGGGACCTAATACGCAAAATTCACTTTTTAATGTTTTCTTTTTACTCAACTTTGGGTATGTAATTCTTAAAAAAACAGTCCTAGGACCAAAAAAATGCACCCAGTGGTATATTTACTCTAAGTATATTTATTTTTCAGGGATATTAATGTCTAGATTTCAAATCCTGGCGCTTGTGATGTCACAAGCCGTAGGACAACCCACCCCAACCTGAGTCCAGCCCCTCACCTAGCAACCCCTGGTGAGGCTCCACCCACTTCAGTATAAAAGACGTCACGGTTGTTTTTCCTGAGTTCATCTCAGCACAATGGCTCCTAGAGTTCGATGTTTCGTTGTTGGCTGCATTACACAACATGTGTCGATGCACACTCTTCCAGTCTCAGAGAACAGAGATGCGTGGCTTAATTTTATTTTTAATGGCAATGTCCCGGCGACATTACCGAAGAAAGTTGTAGTTTGCGCAGCTCATTTCACAACAGACTCATTTCTCAAAAATAAATAAATAAATAAAACGCTTGCTGCATCCTTAGTTGTTGTGCAGGTTGATCCACGTCTTCTGCCTCTGGGTCTGACTCAGGGTCCCATATATACGGCTGTACGACGGAGCTTAAGCTAGCACTAGCCATTTCTAAAGTGCATGAAATGCTAACATAAACCCTTTGGAGGGCGAAGTTAATGTAAACAGATTTTTGAAGGGCGTGGCCTTCAGAGCTCATTATCATAAACAGCTCGTTCTGAACGGAAGTCAGAGCAGGCAGAACTAGAAAGGGGAAATTTTATTATCTAAGAATTATTTTGTGTATTAAATTGAATGAACATGGTCTGGATAGCCCACAGACATACCATAAAAATGTATAGGACCTATAATTGGTCCCCTTTAAAATGATGCTCACCAGTTCATTCAGCTTTATTCTGGTTGAAATAGACAATTAAAAAAAAATCATTACAGCTTTACTTATAAATCTGTATGAAGTGTTCAATATAAATAAAATGTTAAATAAAATAATAGATAAATAACAATATATACATGTATAGCAATTTTTTACCAAGTTTGTTTTAATTCATCTAATTCATCTAATTCATCTCATTAATTTAATTTGGCTCCAGAACAGCACCCCCATGCTGAGAGACTGCTTTGAAAAAACTGATTGGAGTGTTTTCAGGCAGGCTGCTGCTGATGGAAGCTCAGTGGACCTGGAACTTTATGCATCCTCAGTTCTGGGTTATATTAGCACATGCTCTGAAAATGTATCCATAAAAAAATATGTTAAATCTTACCCCAACACAAAACCCTGGTTAAACAAAGAGGTTTGCACCCTGCTGGCAGCCAGGAACACTGCCTTCAAGTCTGGAGACTCAGAGGAGCTGAGAAAGACCAGGAAAGAGCTGGTTGCTGGCATTAAGAGGGCCAAGGCCACATATGCACAGAGGATCGAGGGACAGTTCACCTCACAAGACCCACGGAGCATGTGGAAGGGCATCAAATGCATAACTGATTATAAAAGCAGGAGCAAACAGTGCCCCAAAGACCCATCTCTGCCTGATGCCCTCAACAAGTTTTATGCACGGTTTGAAGACCCAAATAGACCATCCAGCACCAGACTCACCTCATCATCAGAGGAAGAGCATCTCAGCGTGACCGCAAGAAGTGAGAGGTAGTCTCAGAAGTATCAACCCTCATAAAGCAACTGGACCGGACAACATCCCCGGGAAAGTTCTGAAGGAATGTGCGGATCAGCTCTGTGAGGTGCTGGCTGACATCTTCACCACCTCACTTTCACTGGAAACAGTCCCCACCTGCCTGAAGACCACCACTATCATCCCAGTCCCAAAAAGCTCCACAGTGACTGGTCTGAACGACTATCGGCCGGTGGCCCTCACCCCGATAGTCGCAAAATGCTTTGAAAAACTGGTCATGACCCACATCAAAACAACCGTCAACATCAACGAGGACCCTCATCAGTATGCTTACCGTGAGAACCGATCAACAGAGGACGCCATCTCGTCCGTGGTCCACACTGCTCTCACCCACCTGGATCAGAAAGACTCCTACGTCCGTATGCTCTTTGTGGACTTCACATCTGCCTTCAACACCATGATCCCCCAAACTCTGATGGACAAACTATCCACACTTGGACTAAGCCCCTCCGTTTGTAACTGGGTACTAGACTTCTTAACAAACAGACCACAGTCAGTGAGGATCCACAACTTCTCCTCCTCCACCATTACCCTCAGCACTGGCTCTCCTCAAGGATGTGTGTTGAGCCCTTCTGTTCACTCTGCTCACATATGATTGTACAGCCACACATCCAGGTTGTCATATTGTTAAGTTTGCAGATGATACAGCTGTGGTGGGATGCATCACAAACAATGATGAGTCCAGCTACAGGCAGGAGGTGGAACACCTGGAGAGCTGGTGCAAAGAGAATAACCTTCACATGAATGTGAAGAAGACAAAGGAGATGATTGTGGACTTCAGAAGGAACAAACACACCCACACCCCACTGAACATAAGTGGATCTGCGGTGGAAGTGGTCTCCAGCTACAAGTACTTGGGTGTACACTTGAATGATAACCTCAGCTGGAGCAACAACACCACCAGCCTGATCAAGAAAGGTCATCAGAGACTCTACTTCCTCAGACGGCTGAGACGAGCTGGTCTGAGCAGCCCAGTTCTCACCTCCTTCTACAGGTGTGCAGTGGAGAGCGTCCTGTGCTCCAGCATCAACGTGTGGCATGGAGGCTGCACAGTTGCAGAGAGGAAAGCTCTACAGAGAGTGGTGAAGGCTGCACAGAAGTCTGTTGGAGTCAGTCTCCCCACAATCACAGACATTTACACCTCCAGATGCAGGAAAAGAGCCACCTGCATCATGAAAGACCTCACTCATCCAGCACACTCACTCTTTGCCCCACTCCCCTCAGGACGGAGGTTGAGGAGCATCAAGTGTAGAACCACTAGACTGAGGAACAGCTTCTACCCTGAGGCTGTTAGACTCATGAATAAATAAAAATAAAATAAAAAATAAACACTGCAAAATATCACATCATACTGATGCTGATCTGTTTTCTTGTTGCTGTGTTCATCTGTGACCATCTGCTCATACAAACTCATGTTCGTGCTGCTGTTTATTTCAACTATATTAGGCTTAGTGTATTACTAGTTGATGTTTTTCTTAGTTAGTTCTAGATGTTATTACTGTTTTTCTCTTTCATTTGTTGTTGGATGTAACTGGGACCCCGTGTACATAATCTCGTTTTCATCACATGTACCACATGCGGTGCAAATGACAATAAAGACTCTCTGACTCTGACTCTGACTCTGACTCTTATCTCCATCCGGTCACTGTTAAACTTATAGTGTTTGTAAAGTTGTGCAGATGATTTGAGAACAGCTAACTTGATCCTGGTGCACATTTTCAAAGCTGATGCTAAGTTTGTCAGTGAAAGGTTAAATGGACCTCCCCCGTGCCTCTTCATTGTGTTGTTTGTTGTCCTGCCTGCTTGTGACAGAACCAAGCTCATCAGGCCACATTATTTCTGTCAAGTGCTTCAGTTCTGATAAGGACAAGAAGAGGCTGATTCGAAGTCAGCACACACCGACAGACCCAACACAAACACACTGACAGTGACAGTAACACGAAAACACAACATGACCTCCATCGAGACCAAACCAAGCTGCTGCCAACTTCATGTCAGAGGATTTAAATCATTGCACGGGGAGCCATAACCAATCGTAATGTCCCTGTCTCTCTTTTCTCTGTTTTCTTCTTCAGATCATCAAAAACTGGAGAGAGAGGCGAGGATCTGTCGTCTATTAAAGCACACCAACATCGGTGAGCTGAATGTCCTCGATCTCTCAACCCCCCAATACACACACGCCTTTCCAGCTCTGCTGAAATTTCTGCGCTTATCTTTCAAACAGACTACATTTAAGAAAAAGCACACGCAAGTTTATGTGTGTGAGTCTGTGTGTGTGAATCTGCATGTGTTTGTTTAAAAGATGATGTACCTATCTTCTTCCAGCTGTCATCAGAAAGACACAGAAGTCCTCTCTGTTTTCTTACTGCACTGAAGCGTTGGTTTTGTTTCTTCACATCACTGTTTTTAGTCTTTCAAATCGGGGGTTTTCAAATCAAGACAGGGACACCCTGGACAGCTCTCCATTCCATCACTGAAACACCTGGACAGCTCTCCAGTCCATCACTGAAACACCTGGACAGGTCTCCAGTCCATCACTGAAACACCTGGACAGGTCTCCAGTCCATCACAGGGTCACCTCTTGTCTAAGCCTTCCTTCCACAACTCTCTCCCAGATCTTCATTGTGTGGCTCATCAACTTAATTCCCCTGTAGTTGCTACAACTCTGTACATCACCCTTGTTCTTAAAAATGGGAACCAGCACACTTCTTCTCCATTCTTCAGGCATTTTCTCACCCTCAAATATTCCATTAAATATTTGAGTCAAAAACCTCACTGCCACCTCTCCAAGACATTTCCAAACCTCCACTGGTATGTCATCAGGTCCTACTGCCTTCCCCTTCTTCATTCTTTTCAGAGCTTTCCGGACTTCACCCTCACTAATCTTTCCCACTTCCTGGTCCACAGTTTCTATGACCTCCACTCTTCTTTCTCTTTCATTCTCTTCATTCATTAGCTCCTCAAAGTAATCCTTCCATCTTCCCATCACACTCTCCTCACTTGTTAGAACATTCCCATTCCCATCTTTAATAAGCCTAACCTGCTGCACATCCTTTCCAGCCTGATCCCTCTGTCTTGCCAATCGGTACAAGTCCTTCTCGCCCTCTTTAGTGTCCAGTCTCCCATATAACTCATTGTACGCCCTCTGCTTTGCCTTAGCTACTTCCCTCTTTGCTCTATGTCCCATCTCCTTATATTCCTGTCTCCTCTCTTCAGTCCTCTCACTGTCATATTTCTTCTTGGCTAATCTCTTTCTTTGAATGGCGTCCTGCACTTCACTATTCCACCACCAGGTTTCCTTATCATCCATTCTCTGTCCAGATGACACACCAAGTACCTTCCTACCTGTCTCTCTAATTACTGTTGCTGTAGTAGCCCAGTCACTTGGAAGCTCTTTCTTACCACCCAGAGCCTTTAACAGCTCGTCTCTGAATTTCTCACAACATTCTTCCTTCTTTAGCTTCCACCATTTGGTCTTCTTCTCTGATTTTACTATTTTTCTCTTCTTCACAACAACAGTCATTCTACACACAACCATCCAATGCTGTCTGGCCACGCTCTCCCCTGCTACAACCTTACAGTCTCCAATCTCCCTCAGGTTTCCTATTCTACACAGAATTCATTCATTCATTCAATGTAGTCGACCTGTGTACTCCTTCCTCCACTCTTATAGGTCACTCTATGTTCCTCCCTCTTTTGGAAATAGGTATTGACTACAGCCATTTCCATTCTCTTGGCAAAATCCACCACCATCTGTCCTTCCTGGTTTCTTTCCTTGACACCAAACCTACCCATCACTTCCTCATCCCCTCTGTTTCCTTCACCAACATGTCCATTCAGGTCTGCTCCAATCACCACTCTTTCCTCCCTGGGAATACTCTCTATCACTTCATCCAAATCTTTCCAAAATTTATCTTTCTCCTCCCCATCACATTCATTCATTCATTCAACCTTTATTTATACAGGCTAGCCTCATTGAGCCACGGGGACTCATTTACAAGAGGGACCTGTCTCATACCATACCATACCTTACCAACTTTATTTATAGAGCACTTTATGCACCCAACAGGACCAAAGTGCTGTACACACAATCACAAAATACAATACAATCATAAAATGGAAGGGACTAAAAACAGTACTAAAATAATAAATTATGAATACAATAAAACAAAGTTAAAACATCTCAGATTGTACCAAAAGCCAAAGAAAAAAGATGGGTTTTAAGAAGAGACTTAAAAACAGCAAGTGAAGAGGCCTGTCTTATGTCTAATGGGAGGTCATTCCAGAGCTTAGGAGCTACCACAGAGAAAGCACGGTCCCCTCTAAGCTTGCGCTTTGTCCTCGGTACCCTCAGAAGCAACTGGTCAGCTGACCTGAGCGAACGAGAGGGTGTGTAGTAATGCAGCAGCTCTGACAGGTATGGAGGGGCATGGCCATTTAGAGCTTTAAAAGTAAATAAAAGTATTTTAAAATGAATCCTGTAATGCACCAGTAACCAGTGCAAAGAAGCCAACGGTCTCACTCACACTCAGGGTCAATTTAGAGTTTCCAATCAGTCTAACATGCATGTTTTTGGTCTGTGGGAGGAAACTGGAGCACCCGGAGAAAACCCACGCATGCACGGAGAGGACATGCAAACTCCACCCAGAAAAGCCCCCGGACCGGGGACCTGCTCGCTGAGAGGCAGCAGCTCTACCAGTTGTGCCACCGTGCTGCCATAATCCAACCTGTGGAGCATAACCACTGATGATGTTTAGCATCAGACCTTCTACTTCTACCTTCAGGCACATCACCCTATCTGACACTCTCTTCACCTCTACATACTTATTTAACTCCTCCTTCAGGACCACCCCTACTCCATTTCTCTTTCTATCCACACCATGGTAAAACAGTTTGAACCCTGCTCCAATGCTGCGAGCCTTGCTGCCCTTCCACTTGGTCTCTTGGACACATAAAACATCTACCTTTCTTCTCTGCATCATGTCAGCCAGCTCTCTACCTTTGCCTGTCATTGTCCCCACATTTAGAGTTGCAACCCTCAGTCCTACATTCTTCACTTTCCTCTTCTCCCTCTGTCTCCTGACACGCTTCCCTCCTCGGCGTCTTCGACTAACAGTAGTACAATTTCCGCCGGCACCCTGTTTGTCAACAGCACCGGTGGCGGTCGTTGTTAACCCGGGCCTCGACCGATCCGGTATGGTTTCACTTTGATGAACTCGCATTATGGTTTTGGCAAAAGTGTTTTACATCGGGTGCCCTTCCTGACACAACCCTCACCATTTACCCGGGATTGGGACCGGCACAAGAAATACACTGGCTTGTGTTCCCTAGTGGCTGGTTTTCTGCGCTGCCTTGGACAAGCCAAAATAAATAAATAAATAAATAAAAACAACCTTCATTCAAAAACTACAGTCACTATTCAAATCCCTCAATGATAGGATGTTTGTTTTCTCTTTCAAAAAGCCAACTTCTTAGTGCAACGTCATCAACTTTGTAAGTGATTTACTTTAGGGAGAAAACATGGCTGCAACCAAACACTGGCATGGTTTACACGTTCATGTTTTCTTCTGTACATCTGTTTGTTACATTTAAATGTGAATTTTATGTAAAGAAAAAAATAATTTTAGTGATTATACTTTTGACCTAATCATAGTTATCGCTGGTGATTTAGGTTTAGTCCCCATTTAAAAAGACAACTTTCCACAACAAGGTTGTTGCTCTGTTTGAAAGTCCTCCTACAAATATTCACACTGAGCATTGAAACTGCTGCTAATGTGTACAATATACCGGTAGTTTTGTTCCCGTGTGTTTGATTTCTTTGTTTTCTGATCTGTGATTGTGTTTGTGGGAAATCTCTTACAGTAAGACTCCATGACAGCATATCAGAGGAAGGTTTCCACTACTTGGTGTTTGATCTGTGAGTAATAACAACCCCCCCCCTCACTCCCCCACACTCACATTCCACAGTTCCTGCTGTATTAATGAGTGCAAAGCAATCTTCAGAGATGCTTTCATTTATTTTTAAACATAATTAAACAAAAGCCATTTCTTCACCGCTTAAAACTGTCTTTGGGCTTTGATTAAACCCATAAAAGTTCAAGGTCAAGGTTATTTATTATCATTTGCATCTCTTGTGGTACATGTGGTGGAACAAAATTGTGTACACAGGGTCCCAGTTATATCCAACAAATGTATAAATTGTAAAAGAAAACCCGTAATAAGATGTAAGATATGAACTAAGAAATACGCTCAATTAAAAATACACTAAACACTTAATCGTGCAAAAACGATACGCCAGACAACAGCAGTACGAACATGAGTCTGTGTGAGCAGTTGAGTATGAATGAATACAGCAGCATGAAATAAATCAGCAGCATAAGATCAGCAGCACATATCAACAATCAAGTGGCATTACAGTGATTTTTTTTCCACCATAGTGATTATTCTGGTTATTTATTCATGAGTCTAACAGCCTCAGGGTAGAAGCTGTTCCTCAGTCTAGTGGTTCTACACTTAATGCTCCTCAGCCTCCTTCCTGAGTGGAGTGGGGCAAAAAGTGTGTGTGCTGGGTGAGTGGGGTCTTTCATGATGCAGGTGGCTCTCTTCCTGCATCTGGAGGTGTAGATGTCTGTGATGGTGGGGAGACTGACTCCAACATCTTCTGTGCAGCCTTCACCACTCTCTGTAGAGCTTTCCTCTCTGCAACTGTGCAGCCTCCATGCCACACGTTGATGCTGGAGCACAGGATGCTCTCCACTGCACACCTGTAGAAGGAGGTGAGGACTGAGCTACTCAGACCAGCTCGTCTCATGCCTCATCCTCACCTAAAGCATATTGCGCTTCCAAAAATCTCCAAATGCACTGTACTGGCTGCTTGTCAACAGATGACTGTCCTCATCTAACGCGTCTGCAGTGGGAGGAGCGTGTTGGTCCTCCTCTTCCGCTCCGGTGTTTGTTTATTTCCGGTCTCAGAAAAGTGGCAGACGCAATACGAAGAATTGCCTTGTTGTACTTAATCTACAAAGCAGCAACACGCAGACGCCGTGCACAACGACGATTCTGGATTCACCCCACATGAGAGGCGTCATGAATTCAGTGAATTTCACCATCTGATGATCCAAGAGCTGCGCGCAGACGAGGAGCGCTTTCAGCTGTACTTCCGTGTCACCCGCGCCCAGTTTGACGACCTGCTGTAAGTTTCTCCTTCATGTTTACCGCGGGATTTTTTTCATCTGTTAAACGTTTCGCACGGTGCCCACCTAATTCCGTCCCGTCGTCGTGGCGTGATCACATGGCAGAGTCTCTCCTGATTGGTCCTGATTGTTTGCTGCTGGGCAGCGAGCTGAATCTAGCTGTGGAAGCATGGAATGGCGTGCTTCCACAGCAAGGCATCCGAGCAGCACAGTCGCTGCTCGGATGCGATGCTGGAGTAGAAAACAGCTGCTGCTCACTTTCGCGCTGCTTGCATGCTGTGGATGCGCCGCGACACGACCCGCTGCTCCAAGATTCGCGTCCCCATAGACTTCAATGTAAAATGGCTGTTTCGGCTGCGCGAGATGCGTGCGGTGGGGAAGTAGCATCAGCCGTCTGAAGAAGTAGAGTCTCTGATGACCTTTCTTGATCAGGCTGGTGGTGGTGTTGCCCCAGCTGAGGTTATCATTCAAGTGTACACCCAAGTATTTGTACCTAGAGACCACTTCCACCGCAGATCATCTTATGTTCAGATGGGTAGGTGTGTTGGTTCCTTATGAAGTCCATGACCATCACGTTCATCTTTTTCACATTGATGTGAAGGTTGTTCTTCCAGCACCAGCTCTCCAGGTGTTCCACCTTCTGCCTGTAGCTGGACTCATCATTGTTTGTGATGCATCCCACCACCACTGTATCATCTGCAAACTTTACAGTATGACAGCCTGGATGGGTAGCTGCACAATCATATGTGAGCAGACTAAACAGGAGAGGGCTCAGCACACATCCCTGAGGAGAGCCAGTGCTGAGGCTAATGGTGGAGGAGGAGAAGTTGTGGATCCTCACAGATTGTGGTCTGTTTGTTAAGAAGTCTAGGACCCAGTTACAAATGGAGGGGCTTACAAATGGAGGGGCTTAGTCCCAGTGTGAATAGTTTTTCCATCAGGGTTTGGGGGATGATGGTGTTGAAGTCAGACGTGAAGTCCACAAAGTGCAGATGGATGTATGAGTCCTTCTGTTCCAGGTGGGTGAGAGCAGTGTGGACCACAGAGGAGATGGCATCCTCTCCTGATCGGTGCTCACGGTATGCATACTGATGAGGGTCCTTGTTGATGGTTGTTTTGATGTGGATCATGACCAGTCTTTTGAAGCATTTAGTGACTATCTGGGTGAGGGCCACCGGCCAGTAGTCATTCAAACCAGTCACTGTAGAGCTCTTGGAACTGGGATGATGGTGGCGGTCTTCAGGTGAGAACTGTTGCCAGGGTAAATGAGGAGATAAAGATGTTGGCCAGCACCTCACAGAGTTGATCGGCACATCTTTCAGCACCTTCCCGGGTTGTTGTCTGGACCGGTTGCTTTGTGAGGGTTAATTCTCCTGAAAATACTCCTTACTTCTGCTGAGGTCATGCTGAGGAACTCCTCTTCTGGTGGTGAGGTGAGTCTGGTGCTGGGTGGTCTGTTTGGGGTCTTCAAAGTACCGTATGCATATAACCTGTTGAGGGCATCAGGCAGTGATGGGTCTCTAGGGCATTGTGCACCTCTGCCTTTGTAATCCGTTATATACTTAATGGCCCTCCACATGCTCCTTGGATCTTAAAAAGCTTGTCTATGTGCATAAAATTGACAGATTTTACATTGTTTCTTCTATTATATGAATCATTTCAGTTGATTAAAAAAAAACAGTTAATTCATGATATAAATGGTGAAATATCAGCAATGGCAACATAAATAATGACCATAACTAGACAGACCCTGAGATCACCATATTGGTAAATTGATTATTTTCCCCTGTGCTTTGCTGTTTCCTGATATTTGTATAGTTGGGATCATTTTGTGCTGGTTATGAAAATAAAAGTTGTAGCTTTAGTGGCAATTAGTATAATTTTTTTTAAATCATGGTTTAGTACGTGTCTTTCGGCTGCTTCCTCCTTTTAAAGCTTTTAAAATGTTGATGTTTTAAACTTAAGAACATTCAAAGTTAAATTAATAAAATGTTCAAGTATTTCTATACTTGAGTTTGAGAAAAGTCTAACTTTTCATCTGTGGTCCTGCATCTCAACTACTCAACTCAACTCATTTACCGGTAATTAACTTAATAACTTAATCATAATTTGATTACTCTAAATGTTACTCACTACCTGTGCAATAACCTGTGACACAACCTGTATACAGTAGTATTTGTTATGTGCATTATATATCATGTACATTTAATCAATGCAGTATAAGAAATACTTATACTAATTAATCCTACTTGCACTGTTATATTCTACCAAGTTGTTGTTTACTATATTTCTTTTGGACCTTATAAATATTATGTTTTTTTTCTTCACTTTTGGTACTTTATTTTGTACCTTTATTGCATGCTTTAGTATTTCTTGTTATTTATTTAGTGAGTCAAAATCGTTTCTTATCATCCTGAACTTTTCATTGCATTGCTGACCTTGTGTTAACCTGCATATGACACTAACTAAAACGTAAAAATAATAAAAGCATGGAGATGACAGGAAGTGTCGAACAACTTTTCAAAACAAAACAGGAAGTCAAGCTAAAAATTCAAGGATTTATATTTGAACATTTTTATGGATCTACCTGTAAACATGTAGTCTCTACCATGAGATCAACATTGTCCATCATCATTTTTTAACATTTTTTGTCCGCCATTGTAGTCAATAAGGTTTTTTGTTTCTTTTAGTAGTATTTCTCACTGCTGTCAATTGTTTACAAGAACAACATCATCAAGGCTCTACAAATATCATGAGATGTTAAATACCAATACTTTTTTTTACTAAATGACAGGAAAAGACATATTCAACAGCAAACACTCTGGCATTAGGGGCCAAGATGGTGTAGTGGCAGGGGAACCGACTTGGGACCCGAAGGACCCAGGTTCAAACCCCAGTCACGGCATAACTTGGTGTGTTTGAGCAGCACACCTCATCCCAACTGCTCCCCAGCACGCTTTCTATAGCTGTCCACTGCCCCACCTGGTGGTGATTGGGTTAAATGCAGAGTCAAATTTAGTCTTGTATGGAAACATACACAGATGACAAAATGTGACATTATTATTATTATTAGTTAGAAGACGTAAAAAAAAATTTAAATTGTGAAAACTAGAAGCTTGCTCACAAGCTCCAAAGCTATAAACTCTAGTTCAGGGGTCTGCAACCTTTACAATCAAAAGAGCCATTTTGCGCCTTCGGTCACTAAATTAAAAGTGTTCAGAGCCGCAACATGCTACAACTGTGGTTATCAACTGGTGGCCCATGGGCCACTTTGGCTTTGTTGAAAGGGGCTTTTGTGGCCACTAGGGGTGACATTGTAAAATAAAATAACTATAATTTCTATTTTTAAAATTTAAGACAAATGGAAGAAAAATATTATTTTAAAGGGGACCACACATGCAAAATTCACTTTTTAATGTTTTTTTACTAAACTTTGGGTATTTACTTCATAAAAAAACAGTCCTTGTGCCAAAAAAATGCACCCAGTGGTT